>JAUMHI010000055.1:5230666-5243409 GCA_032359435.1 Enteromius unitaeniatus | reverse complement strand
GGAAGAGTTAGACAGATCTCACATATAACATGAATGGTATCAATGCATATGGAATATAAGAGAAGTTAGTCTCAATTGAGGAAGTAGGAATACCTACGCCACCTGAGAAGCTCTTAGGTTACACTCAGGGGCTCCCGAGCCCTCTAGCGGTTCTCAAGGATACATCGCTTACAACGTGCAAGCGTTTTCTCTCTCTCTGATGACATTAGGTAGATCTGTAAGTATGTAGGACTCTGTAAACTTAAAAAAACAACAATTATTTCAAAGGGAATTCTTCTGAAGAACCTACAGAAAATTCGAAACAGATATGAATTGGTACTAATGCAGGCATGTGATCGGACCGCCAAGGACAAAAGAGATAGAATTGCGTTTTTATCATCTGAGACATATTTTATCATATATTCCAAAGCCACTCATAAATTGCAGCATGAACTCACAAAGCAAGCAAAATTATTTAGTTTTAATACAAATGATGCGTGTGCTAATAGAGCGAACATCAATAAAGATCACACAACAGAATGTTGGCACTAAATGTTGCCAGAAGACATCACATTTTAACATTTTAACGGGTCGTCCGTCAGAGGGCGGAAAACACAGAAACCTGTATTTATATTGGAAAATCACATCTCTGCTCATGGTAGCCTACTGTAAGATCTCAAAAAGGTACATTTTCACCAAAAGGTGAGGAGTTTGCATATTTTTAGTAATATTTCACAATAACCCCTTAAACAACTTGTTTTGATTTTTCTTGATTATCCTTTTTTTTAATATACAATGCGAATATCAAATATGATCAAAAAGTTTCTTTGTTCACCTCTCAGTCATCATTTTATTGCATTGATACTACAATATATATGATTATATATTATACTATATATGATTTGATACTACAGTAGGGCTTGATAATAAAACTAGAGTTAAAATATAATCTTTATTATATTAAGTATATTAAAAGTATTATATTAAGACATTAATGGAAAATATGGAACATTTTATAAGTAAATACATTTTACAACAAAGCATGATTTAAATTGAATAAAAGAAGCAGCGTTTCTAGTTTGTCAGGTTGTCAGGTGAGATCGCTAGAGAGAGCCAGAGAGCTTTATTTCAGTGACATGCCTTAAAGAAGCTACAAGAAGATAAACACAGCATTTCCAAGGAATATTACGGCCTCGGTTGCCCTGTTCAGTTGTCGATTTGAGGGTTGATAATAGTATTTTGCACAACAGACTTCACTCTGCATAAATATATGCATTTCTTCTTCAAAAAATGGTCTATTACAAAAAAGACAATCCATATTAATGTATAAAATATCATTAGATTTCATGCCTAGTATATTTGATGGTATTATAAGTAATTTACTAAAACATTGCCCATTTCAGCTGATCCTAACTCAAAGAGAAGTTTTATTATTTTAGCATAAACCTGCTTCTTTTGTTTAATGTATCACTTAATTTTGTTACATTTTATAAACAATGATTTAAAAATGTTCAGATATTTATACTGGAAAACAAGGCAAAACACTGAGGAAGATATACATTTTTGTAGTGTAGCCAAATTGATATTTAATGTCATGACTATGAATTTGTGGATGGGTGAATTAAGACTTTTAAGATCTACAGAAATGCTGAATAATTTTGTTTTATAAATTCAATAATTCCAATTTCACAGGCTCTACAAAACATATTGTGCACTACAGTAAAAATTATTTTTGCATTAATCAACGGATAATAGATATTGTATGTAATGACATATTTGATAATGGCATATTTGTATTCAGTTCTATTTTAAGCAAAACATTTATTTTAAAGTTAAAGAAATGTGTTTATACACCTACAATCCAATGCATTGTGTAATCCAATTATTCAAATCTTAAAAATAAACAAGTGGTCAGCTGGGAATGTTAGAGGATTGCTAAAAATGATTTTTAAATGATTGTTTTTCTTTTGGAAATCCCAGCAATACCTGTTCTGTAGGTCCTGTTTTGCATAATGCTCAAACATTTACAGCTCTTTTTCGAATGCGTCAAATGACAGTACTCAGTCATTAATAGCTTGTTTTGAATATTGCTGTTACTGGCAGCATTGTTACAAATGTCAGCAATAGTTCCGAGGAATGCCTCTTTGGCATTTACACAACATTTTCGTCCGTGAATTAGAGACCTTCACAGGTGCTGAGATAACATGTCAGGAGTCATGCTCTAATTACTGTCATTGTAACCAACTGTTGAGTGCCGTGCACCATAATATAAAGAAGCTAAATAACAAAGAAGAGCCAGTGAATACTCAGTGACCTTGATTGTTATGCACACTTGAATATGAGGAAGACTTCACAGTTTGATCTTGGCTTCAGTCTAGAGCGCTGGTTATTCACTAACCCCACCCACCAGACCTGGGACTCAAACCCACAACCTTTGGATTACAAGTCCAACTCCCTATCCATAAGGCCACGACTGCTCTAAATTGATAGAAGTTCCATTTTGCAGTGAACTAACATTAACTCTTCAACAGTGCACACAAATTAGAAAACACTAGGGCATTTTAGGATGAAAAGAATCTAGTGCATGCAAATCTGATACTGAAAAAGTGCTTGCCATTAAAAGTCCTGATTGGTTCATCTCCTAGTGCGGCTGATGGGGTGATTGTAACATATACGTCCATTTTCCTTCACAACTCACAGCCTGTATCCATCTGCCATTAGAATAACTCATTTGTGCCAATAGTATTAAACTATTAAACCATAAAAACATTGCTGAAAGCCCTCAGCACACAATCTTTTACATTCCTCCTGTCACATTATTTGTAGTTTATACTATTTTATTTAATTTTTTTAAGTAAAAGGCCTTTTAGTGTAATTTTAAAATGTTAATTTTTAGACACAAACGACAGAGCTTTGATAATAAACTAAGCATTTAATTTTCATCATATTAAGACATTATTGGAGATGAGTGTGATGAACTTTTATACTTATATGCTTATATATATAGTATAGGACTCATGAAAACGTTTACATGTGATGTCATGTGACTGTGGGGTTTTTGGGAGTGTCATTGATTGGGATTAATTGATTGGGAATTAAAGGAAGGAGGGAGGGAGGAAGGGGGTGAGTGTGGAAGCACACATTTGTTTGTTGACCGTACATTCATTCATATACTCAAGAAATTATTGTCTTGATACAAAAATGACCTGCAAATGCTTCAAGAAGTTTTATAATTAATGTTAAGTCTTTGATGGTTCAAATAAATGTCAAGATGCAAACTGAATGGATGAGACGCGTCACAAGTTATTCCCACACTTTGCTTAGCTATTTATGCTGCTTCATATAGTTTTCCGTTATAATCTCCATATTACATTCTATATTTCATGTATGAGGCATAAAAGCCTGGTGCGTATGATATTTATGAAAAACTATTTTTACTACTATTTTATATGTCAGACTTTACAGGGTTAAATATTGACATATTTTATCATAACAAATGATTTATTAATTTAAATTATATTATATTTATTTATTAAAATAATAGATTGACAACAGCCCAATTTATTTTTTCAAGGCTTCATAATTTCATAACTGCAGAGAAAAGTACTGGACATCCAAAAATGTTTATTTCACAACATTCAAGTAATATTTATATATTTATAAATACAAAATAAAACTGAAGAAAGAACGAAAACAGTGTGCTCTTTGACACAGAGCTATGTATGCAATGTGTGTTTTTGGTGGGAAGGGTCTTCATAATTACAGGCATAGATCATATGTTGCAATTCACAGCAGGATTGTTTGTCACGCTAACCAACACCCCAACACCCTTGTTTCCAGCCAGTATATCAATAAATCCTTAAATAAAGAATGATTTAGACAATAAAAAAGTTAGAACAAGCTAAATAATCTGCCAATGGGGTAAGCAAAATGAAAATAATAAAATATTATTTTTCTTGTTTCAAGCAAAAACTTAATTAATTTGGACTTTAAACAAGACTATAATTTTTACTTGTCTAAAAAAAATACTTCTTGATTTAAGAATTTTTAGATATTTTGGCTGAAAACTAGAAAAGCATTCTTTGCAGTGTGTGTGTGTGTACTGTGTTTATTTATCACAGCAGATTTCAGAGTAATATCTTTTGAATATACAGTATATATATATATATATATATATATACAGTATATATATATATATATATATATATATATATATATAGCATAATATATATATATATAGTGCTGCCTATCACAGCAGTTTTCACAGTAATGTCTTTTCGCAGTAATACTATGGAACTATGGATTTTATTCTAATTTTCCATTTTCTCCAATTCATTTTCAGTGTAGAAAATGAACAGACTTCATCAACTTCAACAGGTCTACTTGCTCTCTATTTTTCCGGTTAATGCAGAAAATCTCTGCACATCCAGTCCTGCTGGAGCCATCTCCACTGGTAAGATCCGGAGAGCTTGAGACGGACACACGTTACAGAAGTATGGAAACACTCTCTCGCTGAAGGTGTGTGTGAAGGTGTGGAGGTGCGTGTCATTGAGAGGATTGAAGAATGACACTCTACCTTCATCCCAGTCCAGCTGGACTCTGACACACTGGATCTTCTGCTTCACGGCGAGCGGCATGAGAAACTCCCCTGAAATACCTTGTCCGTATATGCCACTGTGAAAGCCAAGACGACACAGACCTGAACTGGGCAGACTGTCTCCAGTCTGGATGGCAGATTCTGAAATCACTCCTAAGGCCCAGGTGTTGTTATCACCCACCTCAACGTCCCAGTAATGAGTCCCAGAGCTGAAGCCCTCAGAGCCCAGGACGCTCGTGTAGCCCTTGTGTTTGTCTGAGGAACCCAGGGCCTGTTGACTCCACTCACCAAAGGTCACTTCACTTAGGTTGTCAGATAGATGCAGGCATGGGTGAGCAGTGTTAGGGTCAAGGACAACAGGAACTACAGATGAAAGAGGATGTCATAGCATTTGGTTTTCATATAAAAGAAATAGGTTTATGATATACAGTCAGTATTAATCTTCAGAAGGGGGGTTGGGTTTGTAGTGATGCAATACAAGAACCAATATTGGTTTCTCAGAACCTTTGTTCTTAAAAGTATAGACGCTTGTTTCTACCACAGGGTTACTGCAATGGAACAAAAAATGGTAATTGTGACTTTCTGTATCACAATTCTGACTTTTTCAGAACTGCAATATGTAAATTCATATCTGTGAGATATAAAATCAGAATTGTGAGTGGAAAAAACTAAATTATGAAATAAAATCACAATTACTATTATTTTGAGATAGAAAAAAGACATTTTACTGGAAGATAAAGGTAGTATATCATGACAGGTCAGAATTGCAGATAAAAGTGTCACATAGTAGTTTGACTTGTCATTTCACAATTCTGTTTTTTAAATTGTGAGAAATAAAGTCAGAATTGCTAGATATAAACTGAGAAAAAATTAGATTAAAATCACAATTGCCTTTTATTGCAATCCAAGAATTTTGAGATGAAAAAAAGGGTCATAAATCCAGAATTGCAAGAAAAACCTCCCAGTTACCTTTTTTTTATTCAATGGCAGAAATGGGATTCCATATAAAATAACAATTTTTTCTTAATGTGAATGACATTTTAAAAATGTAAAGAACCACAGTAAAGAAGCTTTTGTTGAATGGTTGTCATGGAAGCATTGATTCACGAGACTCACTGTATTGAGCAGCAGCCTTCATTTTCTGCCATACGCTGAACTTCAGATTTCCTAGGTGCTTTGCCACATCGATCAGCACTTCTGGGAGCTTCTCTGGACAGGGACTGGTGGACTGAGTGCTGGAAGAACATGCCTGGTCAGTACTCAATGTCACAATCAAAACAGACAGGGTTAAAAAAAAAAAAAGAGGAATCACCCTTACCTTTCAGGTGGGCCTTTGAACTTCTTTATATGAATTTACATGGAAATTAAAAAGAGACATGCAATTAAAAACAAATCTCATACTCAAATAAAGGTTTCTAATTACAAATTGATAACTGCTAATAAATCAGCAATAGAATTAGAATGAATTCTGAAGGATCATGTGACACTGGAGACTGGAGTAATGATGCTGAAAATTCAGCTTTAAGCACAAGAAGTATTTTTATTGTTATAAAATTACATGGTGCTTTTTATTACAAAACTAAATTATTAATATTTGACTATTAATCAAATAAATATTTTAAAAATTAAATAAATAAATGTTTACATATATTATATTCATAACAATGGGGTAAAAAAAATAACAATTATTTTGGATCCAAGTTAGAAAGAACGATAAATAACTGTCCATACCAGCAGGAATGAGATGTTGTCAGTCTCTATATCTTCCTCGGTAATCCTAATCCTTTCTACCAGAGATGAGAGTTCACTGTTAAGTCCCATCATTTGCTCCTCTAACAGCTTCCTCTTCTGCTCCTCTTCCTCCTTCAGAGCAGTTATCCTGGCTGCCTCTTCATCATGCAAAAACTGATGAAGCTGCACAAACTCCTTCTTCATATGAGCCTCTGTTTGCTCAGCTTGATCCTGTAACAGATTACAAAGATAGAGGTTACGTAAAATTGTTGCTTTTCTGTAGAACATGAAGGTTTTTCAGCTGTTGATTGTACCTTGATATGTTTCACTCGTTGATTACAGACAAACTTTTCTAACTTTAAGAATTTGTGCTTCTCTTGCAAAGGCTTAAGGCTTGTTTTGAGCACCTCCTGAAAAGAAACATACTTACTTCAAAAATTGCAGTTCTTAAAAAGCTTGATGACTAAAAATGTAGTACAAATTGCATATATATTTTTAAATTGATGTGTGAAATTTCAAACTCATTTGCTCACAACAGCACTTAAACTAAACCTTTACTAAACAGTAAAAGTACCTTGAGAGCCACTGCAGCTTCATCCACAGGTCTGAGTGTGTGTTTAATATGCATGTCGTTATTCACACACACGCTGCACACGAGATGCTGGTCCTCCACACAGAAGAGCTGAAGTTTCTCTCCATGAGCACTGCAGAATAACTCAGGCCCCGCTGACTCAGTCTTGCGTCTCTCATGCAGGAAGATCTCACACAGGTTCTTCAAAGCGCGGTTGCACGGAGGACGGTCCATGCAGAAGTCTGTCCGACATACGGGGCATATCTGAGAGTCGCTGACCTCCCAGTACTGATCCAGACAGGCCCAGCAAAAGCTATGAGAACACAGCAGGAGGACGGGATCTCTGAAGATGTCCCTGCAAACAGGGCACAGAAGGTTCTCCTCAAAGTGAGACGGCCGGGTTGCCATTTCGTGGTGCTTTGGCTGGTAAAAACCTGTTAATCTGCTCACTGGAGTGTGGAGGAGAGATTCAAATACAGCTGAGCTGTGATGTCACTTTGTAAAAAAACGAGTTATGCCAGTGCATAAGGTTTCCAAAGAATGGCTGAACGTATCTGCATGGTTGTATTATTGTTGTCTTTCCTTGGAAAGATGGACTTCAAAGATTCCAAAGAATTTGTTTCTGTTTCCTTTTCGACCTCTTCATGTGGGATTCACTGGAAAAGTGTATTTGACCTAAAAATGAATCAGAACCTTTCCTGGTTACTTTGTTGGTTTTCTTCTGAATTACAGAGTATGTATTTAGGTTAAAAAATACCTAATGAAAATACTTTTTTAGTTATTGGTTAGTCTATGTCTGTGTGATTCATGAGTTGATGTTGTAAATAGTGTGATTTGATGCCTGAGGGGAAACCAGAAACTATGAGTTCATGTGATAACACATGCAAATATTGCAATATGCATATATTTTGGCTGAACATGCCAGTAACAGGGTGGTGCACTGATGTAACAGGACCGACCTTATATGCAAATTAATCTAAGTAAGTCTAGGTAAGTCTTTTACCGTAGAGTAGGCTGTATGAAAAATACAGTATAATATTTCATTGTGTGTGTATGTGTATATAGCCTCAGGTTGTTGTCACATTGAAAATCACTTTGGAAAAACATCTGACAAATGATTACTTCTAACTGAATATAAATCTAAACAGCATATTATGTGATAATATATACACTCTGAATCTGATCCTCACGCATTAAATATGAAAAAATATCAAACTATGTGTGAAAACTATTCGCATGATCAAAACTAATTTTTTCACCACTCTTACATCCACATAGGAAACCAAACAAACAAACAACAAAAAAAAAGAAATTATAAATGACCTAATATTGACCTAGTTTTAAGGAAAATATTTGCACCAAAACTCCTTTAGATTAAGCAATTTCTTACCTTCTTTCTCAAGCAGCTTTGTGAATCCAGCACCAGCATTCTTAAGAATATACCAATTTTGATGACCGCATTCCAAATTGATACTAAGTTAAATAAAAATGAAAAGGTTAAGTGAAAAGGTTATATTAATTTAGATTTAAATATGTGGTCCACATTTCAGCTTGTTCTTGGGAAATACTAAGAATGTTTTACCTTAGCATACACTACAATCAATCAAAATTGTTTCAAATTAAAAAAGGTCTAACTCTATTGTCCACTGGATGGAGCCATTGCATTGGCAATAGTCAGACTTGTTTTGAAACGTCTTCTCATTAAGGCATTTTCCATCTAAATGGATGAACGCTGTGTATTAAGGATCAAACATCCAGAAATTCTTCATATGTGAAATACTAAGCATGCACAGTGTTACTTACTTCAGGACCTCGTAAATCACTCTTGTGAAATGGGTGTATTATCCACTGATGCGATGTAAAAGGAACCAATTATCAGTGACATTTAACCTCCGGGGTGTGATGGCACTGGCAGAGGAAACAGGAAACAGACGTAATTAGTGGCACTCCAGAAAGCCCTCCATTGTAAGAACAACACCAGTGATGCTTCCCTCAACTTGAAAGCTGTTTCCTATTGATTAGCACGCCTGTCACTCCTGTGTTCAAGCTGACAATAAAAGTGCTGTTTATTTGTGTCTGGGTGCTAGAAACACTTACAGCTCATTGCTCCCGTGTAACCAGAACTTTGAGTAAACTACAGAAAGTTTTGTTTTCACAACACGCATTTTCAGGTTGGAGACCGAGCCCATCTGATTGTCATGTAAACTTACCAGACACCATTTTAGTTTTTACATGCTGCTTTTTAATCGTAATAATTACAAACTTGTAAGTACTTTCTTTCTTTTGTCAGATTTTGGGGTGAACGACGACCCTGGCGTTAACTGAGGGGTTAAAGTCCGGCATATAGGTTTACACTAGTAAAAAAAAACAAAAAAAAACGAAAACTGAAATAAAAATAGATAACTATGTAGACATGTTTAAAATAATAATAAAAATACCCAAAACACAAAACAAAATTAGTAAAGCTTTAACCAATATTTAAATCACTTGGCTAACCTATCATGACTAACAGCAGCAGGTGTAGTAATGTAATTATCTTCTTAGCAATACCTCAAGGTGCTTTTTATGTTTCCTTTTAAGGATTTTTCAAGGATTATGCACTTGTACAAACTTCTTAGAACTCATCTTAAGCAATTTCCTAAATTCTTTCTTAAGAGTATTTTTGTGAATCCAGACCAGCATTTTTAAGGATGAACTTGATTTAAAGCAGTTATTTCTTCCCATTTAAAAAGTAAAAAGCAAAAGAAGAAAGACATTTCTTAAATAATAAAACATTTAAAATAATTAAATAATAAAAATGTTAATTTATATATGATCTGTTTTTGGTTTTAAAAAGCCAAATAATACTTGAATATTTTTCTAGAAGCAAGTTCAGAATTGTTTTTCTCTGATATTTACCTTATTTTGCAGTGTGAATCACAACATATTTTTGATTGTGATTGTGAAAGTTGAGACAATATGTACAAGCTTTGAACAAACACTAGACTATAAAGGCCTAATGTAAATCTGTAAACAGTAAAACTACTGTAAGCTGATTAAAAACAGTAAAAATCATAACAACAAATAAAAGTAGTATGTAAATGCACAAGTCAGAATACAGTATATGTATAATACTGTGTAGATGCATATATATGTTCTAAAAACTTTTATTTTAGTTTGTTTTTCATCTCATTGAGAAGTCAGATTGTTCAGCAGGACACTAATAAATTTTTAGAGACTGTTCTGCCCTGAAAAAGACTGAGGCCGTGCGCTTCACTGAATCACATCATTACAATGTGAACAAGTGCTGACAGTGAAGAGGAGGACACAACTTCATCCAACAAGCTGCTCAAGACTGACACAAATGCTGCTAGTGCTGTGTGCTAAAGAGGGAAGCAGTAGCCTATTACTAGTGCTTAAAGGCAGTAATTTAAACAAATCCTTAAGTATTAAGCCTAACTATTAATTACTAACAGATAATTTACACTGTATGTGCTATGAACATGAGAAAATCTCTCACATATAGAGAGACCTAAGCCATATAGAGACAGCTGTGAAATGAGAAAGGTTTTATAATAAAAAAAAATGTATTCAATTATATTTTGCATTTTTCATTAGCAATGCAACTAATGTTCTATTTATCAAAATGATATATTTCTAATCAAGCAAATTAAACTAAATTTGGTAAAATATATAATTAGTGGTGGCAATTATTAAAAGAGATTAATCGCATCCATGTTTATGTATTATATATATATGTGTGTACTGTTTATTTATTATGTATATATAAAAACACAAACACAGTATGCATTTTCAAAATATTGTATTTCATACAATTTATATTATACAGAAATAAATATATTTAATATTTAAACATAACATTTTTCTGAAATATGTCAGGTGTCACGGAGCGCACCTCTGTGGCCCTCTCCAACGAGCGGCAGCGGGAACCATCCCCAGAGTTTTAGTTCCCACCCGGACCTTTTTCCGCCACGTACCTCGGCGCGCTTCCGCTCTTCCCCGCGGACTATAAAAGGACAGACTATGGACCTAGACAGACGCGAAGTCTTGATTTGCCCCGGCTATCACTTCTGAGCGTTCTTTCTTGTGTTTTGGATTTACCCGTGTTTGATTTCTGATTTGTATTTTGGTTTCTGATTCTCCGCCGCCTGCCCCGACCCTCTGCCTGTCTTTACGGATTACGATTGTGCCTACTCTCCTCTGTTCCTGATTGCCGTGTACCGAACTTTGCCTGTCTGTTTTCCCCTTTTCATTAAATCGTTGCAAATGGATCCAAGTGACTCCGGCGCTTCCTTACATCAGGCATGTGTACATATTTATATATATATATGATGTTTTACTAACAAAATTCGTGAGGAGCACGGAAAAATGATTAACCTGCTGCCTCCAATCATTCTATTACCCTATCAGAGCTAAGAAACTTCCCCTTAAATATCGCAGACTTCCACTCCTTAGCATCTTCATTCTTTGCATCACTTGATTCAGCACAGTTCTTACCTCACCTCCTCTCCGAACTCAAATCTGGGCGCACCATCAGATCAAAAAATTGCCTCGTTCAACACTATTGACACTACACAGACTGTCTCTCGGCGAGCCTGGGTCACACCCCGGTTCCCACCTCTGCAACGGTGGTGGTGGCACTGTAACCGGATCCCTCTGCAATCCACGAAGGGGAACAAATCAGACATGTGGCCCAAAGCTTTCTCCTTGTACCCCTAACCCCTTCTCGCTTCAGTGGTCTTCAGCTCCTGTAGCACAAGTCAGTGTAAATCTGCCTCGGCTAATAGTGCAACCTCAACGTCCAGCTCCAGTGCAAACTGCAAAGCCCGGCGCCCCAGGGCTGGAGACTCAACCACCATCACTACAGTGGGCCGCCCCCACTGAAGCATAACTTCCACATCCTCTACCTTCCCACAGCCAGCACCAACCGCCCCTCGCCCGCAACCAGCAGAGTCTGCTATACCCAAAAGCTCTTATCTCGCCTTTTCTCAGCCGCCTCCGCAGCCAGTGTTTTTTTTTTCCAAGATATTGCTCAGCCTTACCTACCTGAGGTCAGTTTTAGGGTCTTACTATCATAATTTTCCATCTACCTCCCAATCCAATTTCAGAGCTCTCTCTCCGCTCTCTCGTCTAACCTGCCGCAAGGACCCTCCGGTCCGTTTAAACAGCCTTCCAGTTTCTTCCAGCTTTTGCAGGTACACCTCCAGCAAACCCGCCTTACATTTACCTACTCTCTCTCCGAGCATAGCTCGACAACCCCCCGTCCAATCATTTGCGCATGGTCGATGACCCTCTCTAAAACTATCGGCTGTGGAACGGCTCACGCTTGGGATGGTCGTTTCACGCTTCTAGTTCAGGGGACCAGCCTGAACCCGGAGCACTGCACTCCACTGTTGTGGACCTTTCCTGCAAGGGCCATTCACAATGCACCCTCTGTCTAAGCAGTGGACCTCCAAAGTCGGCGCACTTGCACTCACCGTCATGGATGGCTCCCGCTGGAGAAGGTCGTTTCACTACGTTACTGTTTCAGTGGACCGGCCAGACAGGAGCTCTGCACCCAAAGCTGTGGACTGCTCCTGCAAGGGATGCTCACAATGCACCCTTTATCTTAGTAGCAGACCTCTAAAGTCAGAGCCCTTGCTCCCACCATCGCGGACGGTTCCTGCCTGAGAAGGTCTTTTGTATGTCACGCTACTCTTTCAAGGGACAATTCCAATCAGGAGCACTGCACCCAAGCACCCTCTGTCTTAGTCGGAGGAACGCAAAATTCGGAGCTCCACCTTCATACTGTGACGGCCGCCGATCAGCGCC
The DNA here is from genome assembly GCA_032359435.1 of Enteromius unitaeniatus. Taxonomy (NCBI): domain Eukaryota; kingdom Metazoa; phylum Chordata; class Actinopteri; order Cypriniformes; family Cyprinidae; genus Enteromius; species Enteromius unitaeniatus. Next base: position 5,230,720 of record JAUMHI010000055.1, on the reverse strand, counting down.
GCCCTGGCAATCATCAGGCAACACCTGGAACTCATTCGCCCGGGCCAATCGATC
>JAUMHI010000055.1:5194636-5216681 GCA_032359435.1 Enteromius unitaeniatus | reverse complement strand
AATGTTTATCAGTACATTACAGAAAATAATGAACTTTATCACAATATGCTAATTTTTTTTAAAAGGACCTGTATATATACACACACACATACATTTCTACACACACACACACACATACATTATATATATATATATATATATATATAGTGTAATAATATAATATATTGTAATAAAAATAATATATAATACTGTGCGCAATCTGTCACGCCCCCTGGAGTCCTGTCAGTAGAGTACGAGCGCATGCGCTGATATCTCTGAAGTAAGCGAACCCTGAAATATAACCTACTCCGGAGCAGGTTATCTTCAGAGAGCAAGTTGCTACACTCTTAGAAATAAAAAAACTTAGACAGAAATAGACTTTTGTACCGATTAGGTTCAATAAACATTAAATTTCTCGCAAACAATTTTTGAAGGGGGACACAAATACAGTCAAATTGTACTAATAAAGATATGTCAAAACTGTGGAAAACTATCATTATTGTAGCATGGAGATTGCGTCGTTATGGTTATTTTCAAAGTTTTTTCTCTGGTTTAATGAAAAGGCAGATTGTTTTCTTCAAAACTATTGCAATGTTTGTTATGTTGTTTACAGTCGAGTCTCTCTCTGCCATGATGTAGGCTGCACTGAACTGTAGGGTTGGGTATTGTTTATGGTTTTTTTGATACCGGTTCCAAATCGTTACTTTTAAAACGGTTCCGGTGCCTAAACGGTGCCTGAATCGATACTTAAAAAATAAAAACGGTAACACTTTACAATAACTGCACACTATGAATCATTAGTTAAGCATTAAACAGTCACTCATCCTTTATAAAGCATTGTTCCAACATTAATAGTCATTAGTAAGCAGTTTATAAATACAGCTGTAAATTGTTCTTGATTTATAATCATATCTATCACAAAGGAGATTTAAAGGCTCGGTTATCATCCAAACAGAACAAATAAAAACAACACAGAGGGATACAGAACTATTCATTTCAATATGCAAATATGAAACTGAACAACTGTTCACTTGAATGATTTATCATGAAATTTCATGAAAGGTTTAAAAAGTCTATTCATAAAGTATCTGAAAAAGATTTACTCTATAAACAATACATTACATTACATTAAATAAAGACAAAATCATTAATCAATCAATAAACTAAGCTTATGACACAATAACTAACATATGATCAAATGCCATGTCTCAAGTCAAGTGAATAAATCATATAACAGGCACCCAATACTGACACGCGAGCAGGTGAGAAAAGATTGAACGCAAGAATCGCGGGCAGATGACATATCATGCTCACGCGAGGGTTTGAAATATGCTCACGGGCATAGATCTTTCTTTGCATATAGATCTGCTACTGAGCCACAGCCACACACCTGACTATGTGTGTAGCGTAGGTGAGATGAACTGGTATAGTAGGCAGGGGGCCCAGGGGAGGGGGAGCTCAACTATTTCGAAATGATTTCTTGCATTTGTATTTCTACTTACACAATTATATTTAGGTATACAAACATGTATTTTTCACAATTGACAGTGCAATTTTTTATGATTTTAGGAGGGGACAACCCCCGGGATTTATGCCCATGCTAATATGTACCTCTAAGGTACCAAAATGGACACATTAGGTACAAACTTTTTGAAAAGGTACCGCCCCAGTGACAGCTTTTGTATCTTTATTTCTGAGAGTGCATAGCTACTTGCTTACTCTGGAAGTTAGCTCTGTTTTTGGAACCGAAAGGTTAGGTTATCTTGCTTACTCTTAAACATATCCGAGTATGTCACATAACCTGCTTTCAGGAACACCCCCTGGACATTTTTCTTTTGATGTTATTAAACACGCTGAATTGCTCACTAAAGAGTGCTTAACTAAGAAAAGCATGTCAATGCAAAACCTCTTTAATGGGCTTTATTATCTTTAAGCGTATCATTTATTTTTTCTTTATTTTCATTATATGGTGAAACATGACCTGTATAATTCTTGACTGGTTTTGTGAGCATGCTTTTTAAAATACAAATCTGTTTCAGTTTGATTATTATTTGACAGAATAACAGAGGTACCGTAAAAAAAAAAAAAAAAAACACTCATGTATTGTTTGATTTAATCAAAGACTGTCCACTGTATTCATAACTAGGACAATTTTATTTTCTATTCAGGTCATAAAAATGTCTGAGCTCAGCAGAAATGTAGCCTGATTTTAAAAGCCAGTCAGTATTCAGATTTAGAATAGAGGTCATTTCGCCTTTTGCAGTTTGAAAAGGTGTGCGAAAGCCCTTTGTTGTATTTTAAGTATTCAATTTGATAAATATTGCCTCTATGGATACATTTTAATATATGAAAGGTTCCAGAGCAGACCATTTTACAGTTTAATATGACATTACGAGTTTTGTGTTCAAGGTCATAAAACTCTGTGCATCTTGGAAAGAGAAGATAAAGTTGAGGTGCCTAAAAAAAATCCACTTTAAATAGATAATTTCTTAAATAAAAGATAAATAATACAACTGGGTTGAGCCACAAGCTAATGTATTTTTAACAATACATTATGTAAACTAAAATCTAAAAATACAGATTTAGCTTTTATCAGAATTTGCTAAATCTGAAAACTCAGGGAGAGAGACAAAAAGGCGTCCTCGTGATGAAAGTAAAAGAAAAAAAAAAAAAACATGAAAATTAAGCAGTCACTGGATTTTTTTTCTTGTCTATACTGACACATGCAAAGCTGCATCAGCGAGTCATTGTTCAAGTTATTTTTATACACAAATAGCACCAGTTTCATAGAATGACCCAGAAATCAAAACAAACATAAAAATCACATGGGACGATCTAAGACAACAGCGCTGCGGAAAAGGTTACCACTGATTCTGAGAAACTACAAGAGGTCCAAACTCAGAAAGCTTTGACAAACATAAAGTTTATCCCTTTCCCTTCCTCTGTGTATTAAATGGCATGTTCTAAATAGAAAGGAAAAATTATGTTCATTTTTCTAAAGGCAAATTTAAGATCCATAATAATTAGGGGGCAGAGGGCAGTATTTTCAAGGTTTCTGTGGGTCTTAAAAAGGACATAAAATATCTTAATTCGCCCTTCCATGAATAAAGACCATAAATGGGTCTTGAATCATAGCAGAGTGTCTTAAATTGATAAAGTTATGGTATTAAACGTTCCTTAGTATTTTTTGTCTTGTTTTCCCATTTTAAATATATAAACATCTAGAAACATTTATCCTACTTAAGATGCAAAATTAAGAAATGAAGTCTTGTTTTCAAGTTTATTCATGACACAACATATCATTTGTGAAAGAAACTTGTTTTCAGTTACAATTTTTCTGAGCCCGCTGGCAGATGGTTGTCTTCGTTTACTGAAATCGTTTTGTTTTGATCAGTTTCTCAGAAAATAAGACTACTTATCTTGTGACATTTTGCTTCTCAGACAGGCCTAAATGTAAGCATCTTTTTGTGCTGAAAAACAAGACAAATACTCCAGTGCGATCAGAAGGCACAGTAAAAGTTTTCCATATTTCCTATCTAGTGCTTGACATTTCATTTTTTTGTCAAATGAATAAAACGAAGCAAAATGATAAAGACTGCATTCTAAAAACTCAAAGGTGTTACTCCCTTAATATTTACATTCCAAACCACATTGTCTACCTTTGAATTTATTGCCTTAACTTGCTCTAAAAACTTTTTTTGGTTTTAAGGTCTATGCAGCTAATCCATATCAATAAATGAATGTTACATTTTGGATTCTGCTTTGGAATATCTTTGTCTTTATATAGTTGCCATGCAAAATATATACATTCACAACATACTCTTATCTATGTGTTGCGTGTGTATGTGTTTAGCGATGGGTTGGACTTGAGCATGACGTCATGTGATTATCTCCAGCTCGAGCTCACACTTCTCCACATTCAGTCCGATGCGTGGAGAGCCGCGGGTGCCTCTCCGCATAGCGCGCAGCGCAACTATTCCGGGATTGTTTTCGCGCACCAGTTCGATATTGAGACCGAATTAGATTTTACGAGCACGATGAACAGCTCTTACCTTTCAAGCATGAGAACATCGCGTCACCAGAGCTCACTGGCAGCTGAAGTGTTTAAGTGCGTCGGTGACACGACCTAACGCGTGAAGTCTGGAAGCACTAGCCTGGCTGTCAGAAAGATGGACTCAGAATGGGTGTAAGTCAGTCCAACGCAACGAAGGAGGATGCCAACATCACCGACTCCTCCTGGCCGTACACGGAGACGGCCGCCGCGTTCATCATCCTCGTGGTTTCCGTCATCATTCTGGTCACCATTGTTGGGAACGTTCTGGTCATCGTGGCGGTGCTGACCAGCCGCGCTCTCCGTGCGCCACAGAACCTCTTCCTCGTGTCGCTTGCTTGCGCGGACATCCTAGTGGCCACCCTAGTGATCCCGTTCTCCCTCGCCAACGAGATCATGGGATACTGGTTCTTCGGCAGCACCTGGTGCGCGTTTTACCTGGCTTTGGATGTTCTGTTCTGCACATCATCCATCGTGCATCTGTGCGCCATCAGTTTGGATAGGTACTGGTCCGTCACCAAAGCGGTGAGCTACAACTTGAAGCGAACCCCGAAGCGCATCAAGTCCATGATCGCGGTGGTGTGGGTAATCTCAGCTGTTATCTCATTCCCACCCCTCATCATGACCAAGCACAACGAAAAGGAGTGTTTAATTAACGACGAGACATGGTACATCCTCTCCTCGTGCCTGGTGTCGTTTTTCGCACCGGGGTTCATCATGATCACGGTGTACTGCAAAATCTACCGCGTCGCCAAGCAGCGTTCGTCCACAGTGTTCGTGGCCAAGAACGGACTGGAGAGGCAGCCCTCCCAGTCCGAGACGTGCTTTGTGAGAAAGGATAAGTTTGAGAAGGAGTCCCCGAGCAGCAACAGCTCAGAAAGCAACCAGAGACAGGAGGAGCTGGATGATATCGACCTGGAGGAGAGCGCGACGTCCGACAACAAACCCAAGAGCTCACGCTTCTCCAAGCGCAGACGGGTGGACGGCGCCCGCTGCTGCCCTCAGAGGACCTCCCGCATCTCATGGGTTTCCAGTCAGGAGCAGAGCAGCAAACAGCTCGCGGTGGCGTCCAAAACCAAAGTGGCTCAGATGCGTGAGAAACGCTTCACCTTCGTCCTGGCCGTGGTCATGGGGGTGTTTGTCCTCTGCTGGTTCCCTTTTTTCTTCACCTACAGTCTCCATGCCATCTGCGGGCCGAGCTGCGAACCGCCCGAGGCGCTTTTCAAGCTCTTCTTTTGGATCGGTTACTGCAACAGCTCAGTGAATCCCATCATTTACACGATTTTCAACAGGGACTTCAGGAAGGCCTTTAAGAAAATCGTTTGCTTGACCGCGCAGCGCACCTGAGAGACACGTTAGGCACGATTAAAATGCATGAATGCCATCAGAAATCAAACCGAGTGGAATCTGCAAACTAATTAAGGCCTAATTAAAACTTGTTTCTTCAACCATTGGGACTCGCATTATAACATTTTTTTCATGTCCAAAATTATTTTTGCTACTTTTCAAATGCCTTTTAATGTATATAAAGTATAAACATGTTTACATAAAACTACGTGCAGAATAATAACTTAGAGCAACAAACAGTGCATCTATATAATGAGCTAACGAAGTTAACCACAGAACATTTCCAGGTATTTATTAGAATCTAGTTTACAGACACTATCAGTGAGACATATTTAAAATGTTTAAAAACTCATTTGCACAACAAAATGATATATAAAATGGATATGATTCTGCTGTGATGCATATATATTCACTGTTAATGGAAAAATGAAAAGAATATAAAAGTGTGTTTTAAAGGAGTTTATCTAAAAGGGCCACATGGCCAAACGTGCTTAGTTGAGGAAACACTTGTGTTTGAATCAGCTGCAATGAAAAGAAATAATAGGGTTTACTTTGAAACAATTGTCAGAAATGGCAAGTAACATGTTAACATAAATGTGAACTTTTAAAAACTTGCTAGTATTTTTTTTGTAAAACATACTTCGGTAATCGTTGTTTTATGTTTTATTAACTTTGTAAACTTTTTTAATCCATTGACATTCAGACATTTCATAATGTTAAATGTGACTCTAGTGCTCAAATAATTCTTGGTGCCTCTGATGTACATATTGTTTGTATATATTAAAGATTATTTGGCTTGCGTCACCACAGTATCAACACACCCTGTAAATACATATAATGTATAAATGTAAACAAAAATGACATTAAATATAATATTGTATATTGTACTGTATATTTTCCATACAATGTACACTGTATATAAGCAGAATATAAACACCAAATGAAACAAAATTCTAGTTCTTTGGAATAATGCTTGTGCAGTGTTTATTAAATGGTAGCATCTGATAATTAACTCATTAGTAAAAAGTGAAATTTTATTTGTGGATTTGTTTCTGTTCAGGATGTGGGGTGGTTGCAATATAACCTCTATTTTGAAAATACTGTTGTTAAAGAGACCGGGGCTAGTTGTCACAAGGGCTATATTTCACTGTCTGTAATGTTTTGTGCCAAAATGCCCACCATACTTTGTATGTAGATTCTAAACATCTGCCTTAAATTAGTATACAATTAAATTTAACTGTAAACCAGGGGTGAGTTGTGACGCCAAGGGTTGGTGGTTGGGGCAAGTTGTCACAGTCGCTGCGGTCCAAAATCCTATAATTTTCTATATTACCAAACAGTAAGCCTTAATAAGATTTTTAGTGGCGTCACGACTAATGCAAATGTAGAGCTTTAATACTCTACACTTTAAGGATTTAAGGTTAAAGACATGTATTAAAGTATACAGAAATATAACTAACCCCAGTCTCTTCAATCTGTGAGAAAAAGCAGCTTTTGTAAGGGCTCAAGGGTTTCAATGTCTGATCCTCCATGTGCTGGAAAAAAGCTCAATCACCTTTGCCATAACTCTATTAAAAGCTCTTATTGAAACCTACATGACTTGTTGGTAACACACACACAGACACAAACAGAAGGCTGGTTACTCATTCTAAAGCTAAAATAAGACATATTATCATATTCATGCACAACGCAATCCATCATATTTTGTATCTTAATCTAAAGTCAGGCAGAATATTCCTGCATTCAGGCAGGAGCGGCTGCATAAGAGGTTTTATCTTAAAGATGCTGTCAAGAAAGAGACACAATATACTGCTTTCCGTGATCCACTGTTATCACGATCTAGAGCCCTTCACAAACAAAACAGCACAGTAAATCCAGCCTAGAAGAGGTTAAAAGAAAAGTCAAAACTTCCTTTTAAAGAAACACTTTGCTATAGATCTATATGAAAGTGCTTAAACTATATTAATGCAAAGCACAGCTCACATCAGCTCCATCAAGCAGAATGCAATGCTTGGATGATGAAGCAAGCCAGTAGGGCCTCGAACGGAGACGTCTAGTGTACAGCTGTACTGCCTAACAGACAAATATAAAAACAGAGAAAAAAACATTATATTGATCCACACACAGTGCTTGAATGACTGCTGACAGAGTGTAAAATAAATAGCATTCATCCCACACGTTACTGCAGTTTTACTCTTCTATTATCACTCAGATGTGTGTTGTTACACATAATCACAAGAAGCTTTAAAATATAATTCATCCCTGTTATGCTAAACTAAATCTTAAGTAACCATTTCTAGAGTTTTCAGTTTTTCATGATCATTCTGGTATTTGGTGCTCAGTATTATCGTTTATTTTGGTGCCCAATTATTAATATTGGTATTTATTAATATAGATTTGGGGCTAATTCTGAAAGCAAAACTGTTTTCAACCTTCACGTGACACTGAAGACTGAGTAATGATGCTCAATTGATCACAGGAATAAATGACATTTAAAAAAAAAAATCATCACATAGTAAACAGATATCTTGAACTGTAATAATAATAATAATAATAATAATAATAATATTTCACAATATTACTGTTTTTACGGTATTTTTGATCAAATAAATGCAGCTTTAGTAAGCATCACAGGCTATTGCTCCAAACCTTGGTACAGTAGTGTATTGTAAAAAAATAAAATACACAAGAATGTAGACACAGTGTAGTGTCACAAGATACTTATTTCTAAATGTTCAAAAAAAAAAAAAAAAAAGCTATGTACAACTATCAAGCCAGTTTACTTATGTCTATATAAGCTGTATAAGGATAGAATTACTGTACAAACTTCCTTTCAACTCCCCGGAAAAACAGTGAAGGAGCAACAAGAGGAGCCTTATAACAGCTGGAGGCTCCTATAACCCACTCTCACTAGAATGCATTGCACATGGCAATATCACGAAAATGCTTCAAGGGTCAGTTCACCCCAAAATGAAGATAAGATCCCTCCATAGACAGCAATACCACTGAAATGTTCCCAGATCCAGAAACGTAGCAAAAACATAGTTAAAAAAGTCCAAGCGACATCAGTGGATTAACTTAAGTTTTGCAACGCTAGGAGAATACTTTTTTGTGCAAAGAAAACAAAAATAATTCACACAGATCATTTCAATGCTTAATCGCCTTTAACTAAATAAATAATATACAAATTTTCAGATTCTTTTGCCCACAGCTTAGATTTTAGTGTTGAGTGTGACAGATATCCGGATACATAATGTGAGTGTGTAGCAAACAGGAGCAGTTCCCTACAGGTGAGGTGAGACAGCCAGGCTTCATCCACACATCACATCTGTGCCCACTCAAGCCTCAGAATCTGTTTTGTCACACCACACTGAAGCTTTCGCAGTGGGATTTTCTCTAAACGGGTGAATCTCACTAAGTGTCAAAATCGGATTCCATCCACAATAAAAAAAAAATAAAAAATTGATTAATTCAAATTATGCCCCTAAAATTATCATTATTTTCATACCTATACAAACACAATTATTAATAAAATTAAATAAAATATTTTCATGAGATCCACCAAAAGTTGGATAAATTTAATAAAGATAAAAATGCACATAAAAATTTAAGAAATTAATGATTGCACAAATGAATTAATGAATGAATGACAAATTAATTACAGATAAATAAACAAACACATGAATAAAATTAAAGTAATAAAACTGTGAACAAAACATCAGATTCACCCAAACACTAATGAATTAATCAGGAAGCAAAGAAAGAAAGAAAAAAAGAAAGTAGCAATGAATGCGAAATGGCTTTATTTTTTCCAATTGAAAAATCAAATTTCTTTTACTCAAATACTAATGGATAATAAGCAAGTTAATAAACAAACAAACAAGCAAAAAAAAAATCACACAGAATTTTATGATTTTCCCATGTTCAGCGAATCACAAATAGAAGCCACAGCATGGTGTCTGGAAGTCCTCTGGTGAAGTACAGCGCTGGAAACAGAGTTCAGAGGTCAAGGCAGAGACTCTAATGAGGACTATTGTCTGAGACCTGGCAGAAGGCTTACAATAAATGCTCTATTTTTATCTGTTTTGGAATTTGTCTAATGTCCTTCTTCTGTGGATGATCTGGCCCAGATCCAACAGTGCTGGGCTAGAAATCCCACACCAGACAGAGTTCAATGCATGAGAAAAACAGGACCTCAGAATGCCTCTGGTTTCCTTGCGCACCCTAATGATTCCGATCTGATCGACTCGGAAATGCAGCCAGAATTTGACATCATTTCCTGCTCTGGTACTTCTGCCACTATGTAACAGGAGTTGGTGTGCTGATAATTATTACAACAATTATTACAACATTTAACACCATTTGTTCGCAGTCAAAAATCGTTTTTTAGTTTTAGTGTGAAAATCAATAACTAATAATTTTGAATGAACCCTTATTTTACAATTTAAAGTTTTTTTTTTTCAAAAGAAAAAAAAAAATTTTTTTTAATACAAATATTTCAGATTTTTTTATGTCGCAATTGCAATTATTAACGCATGAACTTGTCATTTTATTTTTGTACGATTTTTATTTTTCATGGAATCCCAACTTTTTTATTCAACTTGTCTTCTTTAGAAACTGCGAGTTAACATTTCAAAATGAATTGTGAAAAACAAACTAGGTCACAATTAAATTCTTTATATTGAGTGGAGAAAATCTTCCATAACTAACAGAGTTTCGAGAAAAAAAAAACATTCATTAATCAACACTTGACTTGCGATGCTCTCAAAGGATGCTAAAAACTAATTAAAGACTTCGTAGATCTTTATGGAGCACAAATCTTTGACACAAAGAGTCGCATGTCAGATCGCCGAAATGACACGCAAGACAGCAGAACGTGCTTTCAGCTTGAGAAGAATATGCAAATGCACAAAGACAGCTCAGTCTTACGCTGAAGTCCCTAATGAAGTCCTCTCATGCAATCTGTTTTTGCGTCATGTCAGCGCTACGGTTTTCGATACTGCCAAATGCACTGCTAGCGCCAGAGTCCCCCGCCAGATCTCGTCTCCCAGCTCAATTATCTTTCTAATCAGCTGCTTCATTGCCTTGAAAAGAGATACAACACTTTCAATTAGGTTTTGTGATTTAGCTTTGTTCTCTTATACTGTATGGAGAGCAATCACCCAGAGCATGTTCACATTGTTTGCGTCTCATGGGCTTTTTCTCAATCTCTCCCAAAACCCATTGAGCTTTTGGCCTCGGCCGGCGTGATTCATTTCACTTTCTCAATAGCCTCGGTCTTAAGTCATTCTCATATCGGCTGTAAACAATGAGAGAGGAACTCAGGACCAGTTGCGTTCACCCTTAACCCGTCCAATCCTTCTCTATTGCTCACACACACGACTAATGAGAGATCCAGATGCAAGAGGAAAAGGAGTAAAACAATTCCATACGCTAATAATAAAGTGTTACAATAAACAAAGGCAAGACGCACACTTGTTTGTATAAAGAAAAGGACCATCAAGAGAGAGACACAGAAAAGAGATTGCTGGGGAATACAGTTGACACAGGAAGATCTACTTTAACAACAGGAAATGCTTGAAGTAGCAGTAGGAGTGGGCGGTATGACAAAAATATACCGTATGAGTCACTGTAAATCACGGTAACAATATAAACTTTATTTATAGTGATAGTTCACCCAAAACTCACTCTAGTCACTCTCATGTTTTCTTTCTTGCTGAACAAGAACAAGATACTTTGAAGACCCAAATACTGATTTGCAATGTATTGTGACTTATTTTATGCTCCACAGTACGATGAAAGTAACGGTTTGCAATGACATCAGGTTTGTAAATTATGACACAAATGTAATTTGGGTTAGCTATTCCTTTCATTTCTGAAAATATCTGAAAATACACACAAACAAAAAAACATGGTGTAGGATTTACAGTTTTCTCCAATATATTGCTAGTAAATTTCACAAACAATTACACAGATATACCAAGTAACATGCTGAAATAAAACCCTCCTGTTGTGTTCAAAACCTGGGTACAAGTTGCAATTTACCTAAAATCGACATTGTGAAAAAAGAGTTGTACATTAAAACAGAAAACCTCTACTGTAGCATGTCCGTTGTATATCTTTTGTTGCAATAGTGCTAGAGTCTTAAATCAATGCGGAAGTCAACACAGAAGTGTTAAAATTTTGCATGCACATATATGACACTAAAAGAAAAATATTTAACAAATTTCAAGAAACAGATCAAATAATTTAACCGGTATTTAAAGAGTATTTCAAGCAGTTTTAAAATTGTGTGTGTCAAATTACACCCAACAAGGTGAAACATCAAACTTGGGAAGAAAAAAAAAGTCTTGTAAAATTAAGTGGCCTTCAAAGTAGTGTTTTAATGCTTAAATGTCATTGCATTAGATAAAATACAATGCGAAAAAAGTGGCATTTAAATTCACAGTGAACTCTTGATTAAAAATCACTGAGAAACAAAGCAGAACTTTATTCATTTAGCAGATGCTTTTATCCAAAGCAATACAACAAGTGATTCATCTCAAGAAGACAATGCCAGAAGAAATGCAAGCAATACAAAGTTTTCAAAAACATCATCCAAAAACAAAAAGTAACAAAGTAAACGTTGGGGAAGAGAAAAGCTTTGTTTGCAGATGCAGCTTTCTTTTAAATTAGGTTTTCTAATGCACTGACATTCACAACCTTAATTTATCCTACAACTAATGCATTACTTTCCATAAAAAGTGTGACATAATCGGCTAATGCAACTCACAGACTGCACATGACCATCAGAGTCCACAGCACTGTGATGAATTAACAACTCACTTTTGGAAAAAAAATATTGGATTTTTTCGGTTCACAAAACATGGTTACCCTTTCAGTCGAATCACTTCGACGTTACATATGGGAACTCGCCAGAGAGACCTATCTGCTTTGAGCTTTTACTAAAGGCCAATGAATATTGGCATGCACTGATTGCGCTCAGGTGCACCTCATCACTGCGTGAGTATAAAAGGGCACGCGCACAGTGCACATGCAGCTTTTCGCTTCAGAGCCTTTGCTGTTTTGGAGCTGGAGATCCCCGGGCTTTCGTTTGTGAAGAAGGAGATCGTTGGAGAAGTTCCCGCAAAACCTGCTCTCTCGTCTGACAGCGTTTCTAGGCGGCTGTCAGTGGATCCTGCGAGCTGGTGGCCTTTTTCAAGGCTGTGAGCATAGTGAGCAGTGAGCATAGAACCCTGAGTGCACGGAGTTGCCGCGTTTGGGTCTTCCCTGGGCGACCAAGGAAAAGAGCAATTTTGGGGTGAGGGGGTGATGCGGGAACTCCACACTGCAACCTCTCAAAAACGGTTCTCTCCCCGCTGAAGTGGTTGAGGGACATCCGCATCCTAACAGCTCTGGCTGATAATGGCTCACTCGCGGGATTTCTTGTACAAGGATGCACAGGGACATAGTGCTTGGGCACTTTAGCCTTCAGAGTCTTCAGGTCGACCGAGTAAAGAGTAAACTCTCCCCAAAAAATAAAAGGGAGGAGAGGATCTCTTTTTCTCGGTATGGAGCTGGACTCGATCGCTCTGCCTGCCTCGCACCGAGTGCGCAAGCCAAGCTGAACTTCCTAGATGTCAGGCACAAGACAGCGGCCCCTCTAAAAAAGAGGCTCCTGGGCCATATGACAGCTCGACCGCATGCAAACATGCTGCTGGGCTAATTCATATGAGACCGCTCAGCGCTGGTTACACGATCGGGTCCTTAGATGGGCAGCACCATGGCACACTCCGGACTGCCGTTTTCCCAAAGTGTAGCCATCTATTGGCTGTGCCCGTTACACTTTCTCCTGCCACGTCTGTAGGGTTGCGCTGACGCCGGCAACGGCTCTTCAGCTAAAACCTGCATGTGCACTGTGCGCGTGCCCTCTTATACTCACGCAGTGATGAGGTGCACCTGAGCGCAATCAGTGCACGCCAATATTCATTGGCCTTTAATAAAAGCTCAAAGTAGATAGGTCTCTCTGGCGAGTTCCAATATGTAACGTCTCCAAAACAGTTGTGAACAGAATGTGCCAGTCCAGCTTATTTTGTGTGTGAAAGGCCCATAATGTAGACGGTGCAGAGACGATTACCACCACTAATCTGTACAATCATCTCAAGCTTCACCGCAAAATAGGACAGGTTCCTTCCTGAACCTCAAAATGCTGATCTTTTAGTGTTCTTGGCCTAGAACCATTAATTCTGTGCCAATTAAATGTTCCATTTAGTTATTTTTATTTCTAATTTTTAACGTTCCCTAAAGGTCAACATCTCATGTTAAAAGCTTTTACATTTCACTTTAAGGAATCTAAAAATTAAGAAAAGAGACTTTTTTTTTTACTCCATTGCAGTATTATAATTTAGTTTTTTGTTATTCTTTGTACTTGAGTGCAAGAAGTTTTTATTTAAAAAATAAGAATCGTGATCTCAATTCCCATGGAAAAATGCTGTTTCACATTTTAGCAATAATCGTTCAGCCCTAATGCATGACAATGAATAAATAGTTTTCATTTTTATTGGCCGTACCATACACATTTTTCATGAGACCGGGCTATTTTGACCAACTCAAGGCCAACTTTTAAAAATCTTCTACAGAAAAGACATAGTAAAAACATCTTTTCTGTTTAAAAAAAAAAAGATGAGAGACATCAACAGACTAAATAGAATTATTAGGAAGGCCGGCCATGTTGTAGGAGAGGAATTGGAATCTCTGACAGAGGTATCTGAGAGGAGGTTGTTGTACAAAATAAAGACTATACTGGACTTTTCCTCTCATCCACTCCACACTGTGCTGAACAGTTATAGGAGCATGTTCAGCAACAGATTCCGACTCCCACGATGCACTACTGAGAGACACAGGAAGTCATTCCTGCCTGTCTCAATTAAATTACTAAACTCTGTACTATAATTCTGTACTCTGTCACTCAGACACTATCATTTATACCGGTATATTCATGTCATGCTCTTTACTATGTAAGGTTTTTATATAATAGTTAACATGTTTTCTTTTGATATAATTTAGGGATTTAATTGCTACATAGGTATTTAGATATTTATTATATATTTAAATATTATCTTTGATTTGAATTTGTCTGTAACAAAATAAGAATTTCCCGTCGGGGATAAATAAAGGAATTCTGAAAGCAGTAAAACTGCTTTCAACATTGATAATCAGAAAAGTGTCTTAAAGCGCAAATCTGAATATTAGGATCATGTGACACTGAAAACTGGAGGAATGGTGCTGAAAATGCAGCTTTGCATCACAGGAATACATTATATTTTAAAACATGTTCAAATTGCTGCCAGACACTATGAATTATAATTTGTTACTGTATTTTTCCATCAAATAAATGAAGCCTTGGTGAGCAGAAGAGACTTTAAAACATTAAAATAATCTTACCTACTCCAAACATTTGAACATTAGTCCAATATAATTATTTTCTAAAAAGTTTGTCTATTAAAAAAAATAAAAAAATAACACCAACCGGGGCTATTGTATGCTCACATACAATGCATAACCGCATCAGATCACATTACAATTTGTCCAGCACATAAAATAATTCAATAAGACTGGAAGACAGCTCTTTTCTGTGTGAAAAAGGTTGCAGAACAGCTGACTCAATGTTTTTGTGCATGGAAAAGCATGTTTCCAAAGTAAACAAAGCAGCCGCTGTAATTGTTGAGTGTTTGTTTATGTATGAACATGTAAATCTGTGTGAAGGGGCTGTGATTCATCAATCTGGCAACGCTGCGAGTTTTGTGAGTGGGCATCATGGCGGTGCCCACAGAGAACTGAGAGACTTCAGGATGTCTGAACACTGGAAAAATAAACATGCACAAACATGAACATGCAGAAAGTGTATGTGATAATTGCAGCTCAAATCAATATTACTACATTTCCCAGACCTTCATTATGGAACAATTTTGCGAATCATCAGAATATAGGCTGCACTAAATGAGGTAGCTGTGGATTTTATGAATAATTCAGCAGAAGATTCAAAGGACTATTATGAAAGGCAATCTTCATCCAGGATAAGAGAGAGGAGCATTTTCCTCTGACCACAAGTTAACCTGCCAAAGTTAATCTCACACAGACACTTTCAGAAGATGCAGACAATTCACAAAGCATTCATTTCCTCTCATCTCATCGCACAACTATGTACTCTTTTCTGCTCCATCACTGATGATAAATATTTTGTAATTATATAGCATAACTGCTGTATAGCACTGTGTGTTCTCTACACTGCAATCCAATTACAAGATCATCACAGTATTATGTGCAGTTTTAAATTATTCAGCAGCAAGGTTTTAAGATTTAAAAGACCATTTTGAGAGAGGCAGTCAGAGGACATCTTCAACCTTACACTTGAGTGAAGAAATCAGACATAATGTTATTGCTTTTCAAAGTACCTGACCCAGAACTAAGTTAACCACCTTCTTAGGAAAGTCGAATTGTTGAGGAATTTGCATTGTTGTATCTGCTGGATGAGAGTGAAAGAACATTAGTTCTAGTGTACTGTCACTCAGTCAGTCACTCAAGTGTGAGCAGCAGATGTAATTAGGTAAGGTAATGTAACAGTAAACAAGAATAAACAAAGCAACAAATAATGGAAGCAGAGATTTCCGTGGCAACGCTTGTTGTTTAAAGCTCATGCTGCAAATACTGGCCTGAATGGGTTTATGCATTGGTAGGTCAGACATCTGTAACGACTCTGAACAGTAAAAAAGTCTAATTTTTCATTTCTGTGTGCAAGATCTTTACTTTTAAGACCTGACATGTTTTAAGGTCATGTCAGTTATGTGTCTCTAGCAGTAGAATTGCAATTATGATTTGAAATCATGCTATAGTTTTCTCTACTTGGTAAAAACAAACAACAAAAATTATATATAACTTTTAAATAAAATAAAATACAATAAATTCTATGAAATTGATAGACTTAATAAACAGTTTTTTTAAATGGAAGATGATTTTAGCATTATTATCTTTTTCTGTGGTTAATAGTGTAAAAAAAAAAACTCTATTTAAAAATTTATATTTCTCACATCACCAGATTCCTCTGTGCTTGCATAGGTTAGTTTTAAAAAATTAAAACATTTTAGCTAAAATATATAAAATTCCTTAAATCATCAGATTAATCTATGAAGCAATAGTCATTTTTTAAATACATACATTTTGGTTTAGAAAATATGATATTCCTCAAATCACCAGATTCATCTTGTGACGAATCAGCCAAACTCAGTGGATCCATTTGCAATGAAAACTTTAATCAGCAGGATAGTCAAACAGGCAATGGGTCGAAGACAGCAAACAGTAGTAGTGCAGACAGAATCAGAATCATAGTCAGGGACAGGCAGGAAGTCGAGGGCAGGCGGCAGAGAATCAGAAACGAGAAAAACAGACCAAAAACAAACACGGGAATATCAACAGGAAAAAACGCTTAGGATCGAGTGCCAGGGCAAAACGAAACTTCGCGTCTGACTGTGGCAAATGTCCGATCTTTTATAGTGGGGAAAAAGGGCGTAAAGGCGCGAAAAGCGCCGAGGTCCGTGGGTAAAAAGAGTCCGGGGGGAAACTAAAACTCGGGAGATGGTTCCCGCTGCTGCCCGCTGGAGAGGGCCACAGAGGTGTGATCCGTGACACATCTGTGCGTGCATAGGTTATTTATAAAAAATATATATATTTACTCATCTGAGCAGCAGGGTTACTTTAGTGTCATTTAGCAAGTGCATTTGCATTTAGGTGTTAATATAGATTTTATTCATAGTTTAAATTTGATAAAAAAAATATATGTTCTTTTTTCTTCATTTAGTATAAGTTTGTATATTTTTTGTTGAATGGTATTATTTTAGATACCTGTAATAACAGTAGTGCTGAACAACTACATAACGCATAATTTTAAGTTTCAGCCACACATGTTGATATGCAGCATTTAAATTAAAAATACAATACCATTTTTTTTTATTATACAAATCTTGTCATTGACAATAAAGTAATGATTGTTCATGATTGTGTACATGTTAACATACTCACACAAACTTTAGCTTTCAAACTTATCTGGAATCAAACATCTGTTCAGGAACAAACCTGTGGTCATTCAGCCCTGGGTTACACTGATGAAGAGAACATACTGATGTGTTTTTCTGTCAGACTCCAGGTTTCAGTACTTTGTCATGGTTTATTGCTGTTAGGGGGCCTGTGGCGCTATGCAGCTGTTCAGGGACAAGAGCTCAAGTGAAGCGCTAACATCACCATTTAAATAATACATTGCGCTTTCTCATTGGGGTTTACCTTAAATTTCATGCAGACAGATGTAAATAGAAGGACCATGTTGCGTCATGCCATTTTCGTTTCGAATTCACTAATTAGAACTTACTTGAAAGACAAAGACCTATTACTGCAAACACAACACTCCCTACAGAGAAAGAACAGAAGCTGATGTACAAATAATTGCCTAGCGTGAGACGACAGACAATTATGTGGCATGTTTGTTTGGACTGATGCCTAAACCAGCACACCTGCAGAGCATCATCTGCACCTGTGTCAAAATCCCTTTTATTAACTGTAACACCTTTTTCCGAAGAAAGTAGCACTGTTGTAGTTGTCATGCAAGTTAGTTAACAATTTATAGTTGTTACAATGAATGGTGTTGCCATATTGTGTTTTGATTGGTTTGTAGTGTATTGCTATGGAAAACATTTATACACACTGAAGCTACATTTAGCTGTAAAGTCATATCTTAGTGCTTACTCTTGTTCTGTAACCACACAGTTCAGTCAATTACAGGAGTCAACCAAATTAACTGGTGCATGGTGCAAGAAATCAATGTGTGTGTTTTACCTTAAAACACAGCAAATAATAACAAGCTTAATAACTTTCAATCCAAATGCTTTATGTTGGAAATATAAGTCACATAAAAATTATCACAACCTGCAACAGACTCATTTATTAAGTCTATAGACTGGTTCCCTTTATAAGCTTGTTTAAACTTGATTATAATAAGATGGTATGGCAACCCAGCCTCCCAAATATAAACAAAACATGATAGCTCCATCAATGGTGGTTTAGTTATAATTGCTGAATCTTTGGTCCTTGTAATACTTGGATATAAAAAGACACATTTTAGCACTTGTTGTTCCATTGTCCAGTTTTCTTGTTTTATTTTGGATAATATAAAAAAAATAAAGCCTTTACATTTAAAGTCTTCACAAACATATTCTATGACATGAAATGCACAAATAAACACCTGCTTGTGATTTTAAACTTTTAGGGAAAAAAGATTTAGTTAAAGGCTGAAAGTTGTTGTTGGAAGCTAAAAGGCGGTATACTGAAAAAAAGTATTAATTTAATTTACTACATATTCTAAGGTAAGTGATTCCTGTCATGATGGATCGGTTCTCGCCTCGCTATTCGGCGGGGTCCGCCTCCGCGTTCGTCACGCTCCGCTGCACCACGAGAGGATTAGGTTTCCTCAGTGGACACGGCAAGGAAAATTCACAGAATCTTTCAGCTCGCATTCGGGACGGCCGCCGATCGCGAAGCGCAACACAAAATGGCCGCCGATCCATTACAGTCTTCAGCCACCATGGACATCACCCCTGTGTTTCTGGGCATCATGGGTGCTGCGTATGAGGACAGAAAAGCCTGTCCTAGGCCGAGAAGGTTAGTGTCTAGTCTATTGGATTCTCCATTAAAGACTGTGAGAACGGTTACTATCAGGACTCTGGCCCAGGTCATTTTTGAGACTGTTTCCCAGTGTGACGAACCATGTAAAGCTCAGTTGGTTCCAGTTTATCAGCCTAAGAAGCTATCTCATGCCCTGTCAGTCCCAGTCAAACAGCCAGGTGTACTATTCCAAGCCCAGTCGGTTCAGGTTTCACAGCTCGAGGAGCTGTCACCCGTCCTAGCAACCCCCGAAACACTAGCTACGGGCCCTGACACCATCACGCAGCGAGAGAGGCTGTGGGGTACACAGTTCGGGCCAGCTACTCCACCAGGCAACGAACGACATCCAGGAGAGCTGTCTACCACACCAGTAGTTCCTGAGACGCCCGCAGAGGGCGCTGTTCCCATCACTCGGCGCGAGGGGCTGAGTGGTGTTCAACCAGGTACCGTTCGGCAGCTAGGGGAGCTGTTTACCACGTCTGTGATTCCCAAGTCGCTCACAGAGGGCACTGTCTCCATCACTCAGCGAGAGGGGCTGAGTGATGACCAGTTGAGCGCAGGACTACAGCTAAGGGAGCTGTCAGCCATCCCAGCGGTTCCTGATCCGCTCACCGAGGGCGTCAATTCTGCGCCATGGCACGAGGAGGCGCAAGCTACTTGGTCGGGTCCAGATACGCAGCCTGAGAAGCTGCAGAAGGCCCTCACGGTGTCTAGCCACTCGATAATGGGTCTCACTCCCGTAGCACAGTACGAGGGGCTGTGTCAAGTCCAGTCCGTCCTGGTTTCCCAGCCAGTCGAGTTATCTGAGGCCTGTGACCCTGACTCATGGTGGCCGGATACGCCAGACCCAGTCTGTGATCCAGATCCTGTGTGGCTCCCTGATCCAGATCCTGTCCGTGATCCGGTTCCAAGTCCACGCCGACAGCTCCATCAAGGTGGGCCTCTCCGCCACCTGCTCCACCCAGAGAGACGCTTCTGACGCTTGCTCCGCTCCGGTGGGCTTCTCCACCGGCTGCACCGCCCTGGAAGGCACATGAACTGTCTGGTCAGCTCGGGAGAGCATTGTCGCTGTCTGGTGGGTCCGGATGGACTTCTCCACTGCCTGCACCGCCTTGGAGTTGGCTTCCCCTGTCTGCTCCACCCTGGTGGGCATTTCCATTATCTGCGCTGCTCAAGTGGACTTCTCCGCCGTTGGCCCCACCCTGGAGGTCGTTCCATCTGGCTTCCAAGTCTCAAGCGTCTGGAAGCCGCTCCTTTGAGGGGGGGCTATGTCATGATCATCTGGAGGGCCAGGTCAAGCCACTAGAGGGCACTCCAGCACTCCACAAACTCTGTGTGTGTTTGTCTCTGTTTACATGCCCGGACTCTTTCCATGAACTCATGTCTCCACCCACTCATTTGTTGTCTTGGTGTGTGATTGTTTGCTCCACCCATTGACCTAGTTTCTCATGTGTATAAAACCCAGATGTTTTTGTGTGTCTGCACGGTCCATTAGCACTATCACCCTGTAAGTTTCCCCACCCGTGTTTCTGTATTTCTAGTCTCTTGTGTCTGTTTGGATTACCCGCTGACGCCTCCAGTTTTTCCGGATTACACCTTTGTCTCGCCCCATGGATTATACTTATTGTTGCCGACCATTGCACAGACTCTCTTGCCACGCCTCTGATGCTCACCATTGCCGGTATTGACCCTGAATGCCTGTCTGACTCTGCTCTGTATTGCAAGTGAACCCGAACGTCTACTCGCTCCCTGCTCGTAACAATTCCAATCATTTTATTCTAGATAAATTTAAATAATCAAATTTAGCTGGCTTTGTTTTCAACCACTTAGTATCTAAGTAGCAAGTAGTATTTTTCTAGTGTATTGTTGTGACAGTGGTTTCATTTGTTTATAGCCTATGTTTAGCTGAGCGTTATATTTACTTCTGTGACCTATTTAGGCTTAAAAATTCATAAAAGTTGTTAAATTGTGAACAAAACATGCAAGAGTCTATTGCTGGTCACAGAGCTTTTTGTCTGCTATAATCCAAAAGCCACTGGAAAATATGTTTTTTTGAAAAACAAGAATCCAACTAAAAACTAGCCTTAATGAAACACTTTAAGTTATAACTGTTAGTAACTATTATTAATCTATGTGAAAATTGTTTGTGGTTTAAGTAAGTACAACCTGACTGATGCTCCAAAGAAAAGTTCAGTAAAGCAAAAAGACAGGACGAACTCTGTAACCAATCACTGGAGGTCTGAGAGCTTGAGTCAGAGGAAGACCAGGCTTATGTAAAGGGGATTTATTCAAACCTTCAGAGGGATTCAGTTTGGATCAGAGAATTGTGAAGACATACTCAAACTGAAATACTCGTCTTTCAATAGAGGAAGCCCCATCTGAGAACAGAAAGGTCATATAAACTCTTTAATCTCATGTCAGTTTAAAAAGTCATATTCTAGAATATATTTTTGGACTTATTTCACTTATAATGTTAGTAAAGACTTCCTGCACCGTGATTCAGAAGCAAATTAGACAACAAGATAACAAACTGTTCAGACTGAAGGTTTAAATGTTTTGTAAAAGTTTTTATAGGAACATTAAAGGAAATATCTTTTTTATCATTTTGAAAAACGTCTGGGAATGTTACTTTTGAACATGTCAAGAAAGTTCTTAGCAATTAAGCCGTTTTAAAAAAGAAACCTATTTGACACTAACTTAAAATATGGGTTATGGGTAACACTAGATAGAACTTCTAGTTCCATTTTATTTACATAATAGAATGTTTTTGATTATTTACATAATAGAATAGATTTTAGATCTCCCTAACTCCCATAAATCAGAAAATGCTGTCAACAGACAAAAAAAAAAAAAAGAGAGAATAAAATGTTACATAAATCAAGTTTGTGATATGAATAAACTCATCGGTTTAGATATGTAAGAGCTGCTGAAGTGGAGATTTCTGGCAATTTCTGATATTTTTTTAAAGATATACATTGTAAA
>JAUMHI010000055.1:5156666-5187579 GCA_032359435.1 Enteromius unitaeniatus | reverse complement strand
TTAAAATGTTTCATCTTATACGCTTGAGTATATAACTTTGGGATTAATTCAGTCCTGTTATAAGACATGTTTCTCTCAACTGTGTACCGTATAATTGTTGTTTCAATATTAAGTTTGTATGCTGTAGTGCACTTGTTATATAATAATGAAAATTTGCACACTGGCATTGACACATTACAATGACAAATGTTATTCTAAACATGTATTGTTCATAACGTGTTCATGAAATGTTTTATTTATTAATTACATTTGATTAAATGTCTAATATTCTTACAATCTGTCTGTTTTCCTTGAATGTTTTAGAATGACAAATTCTTAGTTTTCACCATATTAATTAGTAGTTTTAAAATGGACATGTTAATTGCACTATCAAAACATAACGTGTTAAAATAACACATTTGTGTGTTTAATTACCTGACACAATTTTGTGTGTTAAAATGGCTTACACATCTGTTGTGTTAAATTCAACACAATTGTTGTCCCTGAGCACACTTAGTACATGTGTTAAAATTCTACACAACATGTGTTATTTCTCAACATGTGAATCTCTTTTTGCAGTGCACTATATCAGGTTACTCAGCTCTTGCTTTTGGCTCTGAGCAATGGAGGGTAAATTTGATGTTGACTTTCAATGTTTGTGTCCAAGGGTGAAATATGACTAGGGGAGTAGGAATATGACAAAAGTCTAAAAAATTTCCTGAAAATAAAAGCAATTTCTTCAGTGTAGACATGAAAATTAACAGAAAGTGTCAGAAATTTTATAGGAAAAGTTAACAAGTTTTGTTAAAGGAATAGATTACCCAAAAATGAAAAATTACAACATTTTTTACTCACCCCCAAGCTATCTTAGGTGTATATGACTTTCTTTTTAGACAAATGCATTTTTAAAATGTATCCTGGCTCTTCCAAGCTTGGTAATGCTTTGTGAGGCTGTACACCTTCTACTTTTAAAAGTAGAAATTTTTTTGTTACAAAAACCCATCAATCTGCTTCAGAGGACATGTGATAACACCCTGGAGGCGTAGGTTAGTTTTTTATGATGCATTACTTACTGTACAGAGCTTTAAAATAATAGCCATCCACCAGTATTACAAAGCTTGAAAGAGCCAAGATAAATTAAAAAAAATACTGTGTTCATCTGAAAGAAGATAGTAATATACAACTATGGCTTGGGGGGTTGGATTTTATGCTGTATATAAATAAAATAAATATATATATATTAAAATATTTGAGTAAACTAAAATATCATGGGCCAGTTGCATAAAAGGTTAAGACTAGTCTTAAAAGTTAGTCAGCTATTTTTTTCCTTTAAGACTGGTCACAGTTTTAAAAATTCACTTACATAAAAATGTATATTATCCTAAGGTAAATACAAAAAATAAAACACATTACTCTTGGCTAAGACATTCTGATTTGTATGATTGTTTCATACATAATATTTCACTTAAATTGATTGCTGGTCACAAAAATTTGTATTGTTATTTGTAACAAACAAACAAACAAACAAAAACAAAATATGAATAAATAAACAAAAACATTTTATTAAAGCTGAAATTAAGTGATGTTAATAAACAAATTTCAGGAGGAGCACAAACTAATAATCAGCCATGGATGGCTCCGCATTTACTCAATCAACCTATTGCGTCTCAACCAATCACGTCCAAACACCTCCGCCTTAAATAAGCCCATTTTCTTCCCTTCCGTATCTCTTTTATGCATCCCTCCTCCTCCCCTTCTCCGCCTTCGTTTTAGACCTTCCTTCCCCAGGGGCCATGCAGGGTTCGAGTCGGACACCAAACTCAGCCCTCGCAAGGGTTTATACCACTAGAATTCGGAGTCCGACGATCTCCCGGCTCGCCCCATGGACAGCACGCCAAACACGCTAAATATATTGTTTTATAAGGAAGTGCGAAGTCGTAAAATAAATAGTAGATGAAAATCTAAAAAAAAAAAAAAAAGACGTGTTGTATTGGCAACTGAAATAAAATAAGTTTATTTAACTTATTTTTTTTACTAATTTGCTTTTTACTTAGTAAATATGAAAAAATAAAGCAAAATAGGAATATCAATTTATTAACAAAGAAACGAAAAAGTTAATATTATTCAATAGTAGTTTAGTATTTTGTTTTGAAAATTTTAGTGTTAATTTGGCCTGTAACCCATAAATAGGTGTAAATAATAATAATAAGTTAGTGTGTTGATACAAAATAGAATAAATAAATAAAAAAGTAAAAATACATTTTATAAAAACATAAAAGCCATAGTTTTCTGTGAAAGTATTTTATTTAAAAAAAATTTTTGTAAGGTTTCATTTGGGGTCATAATGACCTTGTTCTGCAGGATGTCCTGAAATTTGATATACGTTTTATAAATTGAGATACTAAGACAGTACTTAAACATATACATGAAAATGTTTACCAAAGTCTTTCGCAACACATGCTACACTGACATGCAGCACCTGGATCAGCAGTCTAATCAAACAAAAACACCTTCCCTGTCAGATGATTTGTGATTCAACGTGATCATACACCAAATGAGAGAAAGTCCTTAGGCAAAACTGTACCAACCAAAATCAATATTAGAAGAGTTTGACATGACCTGTACCAATACCAAAGAAACACAAGTTCTATGCTGAAATCATGTGCATCGTTGGCTGTATATTACAAATGTGGGAGTATTTTGGTTGCTTTTTATTTTGTGATTTCTTTGGAATGGAGAGTGGGCCGAAAAGCCACTTGGAACAAACGTCTGAGAGAAATAGAGAATCATTCTGGTCAAATTTAACCTCTGGAGAGAGACACACACAACTGCTCTTTTAGATTTTAGAACAAATAGACATCCTATATAGGGCCAGTTCACCCAAAAATTTTAATTAGCTTATGTTTTAAATGGCATAGGCGTGTATGACTTTCTTCTTTCAGAAGAATCAGAGTTATATTTAAAATTATCCTTGCTCTTCCAAGTAGGTGGGTGTGTTTTTGATTATTAAATTAAAGGAAAAAGCAATGTACATATTCACCTGCATCTTCAAATCTCAGATATACTGCAATAATAATAATGCTAAGATAAGAAAGAAAATAAGTTTAAAACAGTATCTTGAATAAAAACGAATTAAAGCCAAATATATATATATATATATATATATATATATATATAATTTAATGAATAATTATTATATTTGGCTTTAATTAGTTTTTATTAGTCTATATTAAATTGACTAAAAAACTGAACATTATTTATATACCCATCATTATTTATATAACATATCATTTATATACCTATTAAGGCAGAAACTTAATGCAAGTCTAATCAAATTGATTCTACAATTGATAGGGGTTTAAGTGCAATTGTAACCAAAATAAATTACTAATCAAAAATCAAATATGTACCATATTCTGTAGAGAATTTAATTCCTGATAAGAAGCATCAGGCTACTGAAAAACAATGTGTTTTTCTACAAATAAATAAGTAAAACACATAAATAAGTTGATGCTCATTGACTCTGACAACTTTTATTTACTATTAACTGACCTTCCCAAAGTCTGAGTCTAGAGAATCATCGAGGGTCACAAACAACCACACTGACTTTCAAACAAACATCATTCCACTTCAGAACATTCATCTCTTGACGCCATTTCCTTCGGAGAGGCAGGCAGCTGTTGTAAAATTAACTTTTACTCTTGGGTTTTACAGAAGCGATGTGTAAAGGCAGAATTCATTACGACGCTGGACCCGGTGGACATGAATTATGCAACATTTAAGCAGCCATCTTTGCTGGCGATAACAGCCTGGCACAACGCTGTCAGAACGGTTTGCCCCAATGTCATGTACCCCACTTTGGTTGTGTGGAAGATTCCAAGGCAGTCAGAATCAGAATACATTAAAGCCATAAGCCTGGCAGAAATATGAATTATATATCGCTCTGGTACCGGCTGGTGCTGACAGTTTAAAAGACATACAGCTGGAATTTACCTTCACTTCCTGCACTACAGTCGTCTGTGGGGTTTTGGAGGAATGCAAAGTGAATACAAATTTACTCGTACTTGTTCAATTACAGGAACCATTATATCTTCCATCCCTCTTGATTTCATTCCTGAAAAGGAAACTTTAGTTGGTTTCTCAGGCCCTGTTTACACCTGGTTTTAAAGGGATAGTTATGAAATATTATGTTTATCTGCTTACCCCCAGGGCATCCAAGGGGACTTTGTTTCTTCAGTAAAACACAAACAAATATTTTTAACTCAACCCGTTGCAGGCTGTCAGTCATATAAGGCAAGTCAATGGCAACCAAATGTTCCAAAGCTCAAAAAAAAAAAAAAAACATACACAGGCAAAACCAAATTATCGTATCGTATGAGCCAATAGATGTCATCACCATACAGACTGTTTGCATGTCATAGCCAAGTTTATTAGATCCATGTTGCACAGTGTGACATGCATTGATCTTACAGGATTGCAAAAATCGTGCAGTTTTAGGGCTTTAGCCGGTTCACGAGAGAGTGGTGTTCTCATGCTGTATCAAAATTTGCTGGTCAGCTGCTTAGAACTTTTCTTTAAAAATAATCTGATGATCTGCAATTGGTACAGCGTTACGGTGTTTTACTCTGTTTAGAATGGAAAATCCTACAGAAGATAGAGTATCTGGACACATCTGGATTGCACATATGGGCACATTTAACCTTTCTGATCTTTCTTACAAATAAACATTGATCAATACCTATAAAATGTGTTTTTTAAAATCACCTGAGAAAGAGCTACAGACAAGATGTGAAGAATTCCCGCCTTCAGCAATTTCAATGTCCCTATTTGTGTATTTATGACATCAAATGAGACCAAAGGTGGATAAAATGTACAATGTACTAATGTTCTCAAGCTGTCTTCAGTCTAAAGCAATCAGATAAACAAAGCAGATAAACAACAAGCTATTGTGAACTTTTAAAAGAACCAAATGAGCTCCAGATGTCGTCCTGCTCGAACTCTAAATATGGCCGAAAATAGAGCGGCCTGCCAGAAGCTATCACAGGACTGGCTGATCCCGACACGATTGTTCCACGAGGCCTAATCCACCAAGTTGACTTCCAAATTAGTCACTTCATCCTAAGCCAAAAGCACAAAACCTTCTTATTCCTCAAGTTCTGAGCGGTGAACCATCAGGCTCTTTTTGTTGACTGACATGAGAAAAATTCTCATGTTTGTTCAGATTTTTTGGCTGCCCAGCAAGCAGCGTCTGACCCAAATACTACCTGGTATCCTGACAGACGTTATGGAAAACCAATTGGTGCTAACTGCATCCCATCACTAAGTTCTGCTGTTTTAAAACAAACTGATTAAGTAAAGAACATCTGACTCATAATGTCAGTTACACTTGGATTTACAAGATAGACAATGTTCAGAGATGGTCTGTGCTCTTTTGAAAAAGGTACATGCTGTTTTGTGAACATACACAGCACTGATCTGGCAGAAGAAGAATCGCAGAAGGTAAGAGGGTTTACTGCATTGCAGTGCTAAAGCAAGCATCATTAGCATTACTAATGTTCATACTTGGCATTAGGGATTTCAGCAAACCCATAAAGGTGAAAAACAGTCTGCCGCAGGAACAGAGTTATGGTCTACATTTATGAATGGATATGGGGTGGGGAGGCAGTCAGTGACCCCATAATCTATAAAAACTTGTATCCACATGTAGTGAAAACTTAGGTAGTCAGGGCCAAAGACAAAGAAGATCAAGGATTTTCCCTGAATAATTTATGCATTAAAAAAAAATACAGCAGCCACATTGAGGGAACTGCAGGAAACAGCAAAATTGAATTTCCCTGAAACCTTGAAGGAAAAAATGTGGAACAAAAATGCCTTTTGTTAAATCTAATTGTCAAGTTTCCCACTTTAGCTCTGCCGAAACTTGATAAATGGCTTTTGAGTTTTGAAGAATGCGAGGAACCAACTCATCTTTATCAAATAAGTTACATTTATAACAAACTATATTGTTGATAAACTTATATCCTTTCAGATAATCTAACAAATCAAACAAAATCCACATAATTTATCACAACACTGGCATAAGTTAATATTAGATATCAACACAGATGAAAATATTAATGCTCATACCGGTTGCATCTTCAGGATTCAATTTGAGCTGAATGGGTGAAAGTCAAGTCCTTTTTCCTTAATGGAGACTATCCAAACTTTTTTACCTCAATGTGCTCTTAGAGGTGCACCATTTATTACTGCCCTCTTGGAAACATAACTCACAGGTTCCATCTCAGTACCTGCTCCACACTGCCCTCTGCAGGAATTTCTTAAACGCAACACGTCCCACTTGACCTCCTGGTGCACCAACTCAAGGAGGTCACATCGATAACTTTTCACTTTTATTCTTGCTTTTGTTCTTCTACAGGGAGTAAAACAATCGTCTGACATCCATATGATTGAAGGAGGAATTTTGACTGCCTGTTTTCTTTGCTTCATCTCTTTGGACTGACTTCACAGTTTAATCTGGATAACTGGGGTAAGTTCTCACATTTACAACTCTTACGATACCCCTTTTATCAATGTTCACACTGGCAACTCTGGCAAGCCTATATTGGGCCCTTAATGCATTCTGGTCAGCTCTCCAGACAATATCTCCAACAGCCACATTCCGCTATTTTTTGTACCACTTACTTCTTACAAGTACGTAAGGCCCAGTCAATTGACTCCACTTTCTCCAGAATTGTTTTACTTCAGTTTGGAAGACTATCAGCCTTTTATAAGGATATCCTTTAAACTCAAAGCTACTCAGATCTCCTTTAGGTCCAGCTCGTCCAAGCAGAAGAGAATTCAGACTTATGTATTCTACCTGCTCTGTCTTCCCTGCTCTGAACTCTGGCATCTATTTCATTGTCGAGGTTAGCAGCCATATACAGAAATGTTTGGAACTCACTCGATGTAAAGGTTCTATCTCCTCCCAGCTTATGTAGGGCCTGCTTTACAGTGCGAACAGCTGCTTCCGTTTCTGTGAGGTGAGTCTTCCAATTCCATTCCGTCCCAAACTTGGAAACCTGATTGTCCATTTCTGACCTCTGCACCTGATTCAGAAACATGTAGAGCTCCTTGAATACTGGTCTGGCTCCTACAAATTTTTCCTAGGGTCTGACCACAGCTTTCTGGAATGCCCTCTTAATGCCGTGACTCTCTTATAGGCTAGAAGGAAACTTTCATTATGCGTGGTTAGTAAGTTTTGAGAAAATAAAACTAGCTCAAATAAGGCCATACATACATTCTGAATAGTGCTGAATAAGAATTTAGAGTAAGCAGTCTATTAGGCAGGAATATTTACTTCAGAATGATGTGAAAATCATTTCAATTACTTATTCACAGAAAACAATATAGTGTTTTAAATTTGAAAAGACATATTTTGAGACTGAAAGCCTGTATGCAGGGGTGTGAGAATGGCCATTAGTATTCAGTGATTCTCACCTGAAGAGACAAAGACCATTCCCCTAATGGCTTATTAGTGACAGTGACAAGGCAGGTAAGGCAGGTAAGAAAGAATGCAAGGAGGTTGAAAAAAACCTGTTTTTTCTAAATGATTTGTTTTTTATTTACAACACAGTATAATAAAAATATACATAATAAAGGTCAAAGACACATTATTGAGCACACTGATCTAACTACAGAGATGTGAACAGACTTTGAGTCAATCCTAAAAACAAGTGAACCCTTTAAATACCTGACTTGAGTGTTTGCTGCCTTTTTCCATGAATTCAAGAAAAAATAACCACCATCAATATTCAGGGAGCTTGTTTTACCAGAGAATATCAGTGCACAATGACACAATGTGTAAGCTATAACAAAAACAAACAGTACTTACTTATGAGAGTGTTTGATTCGTGGCTGCGCCGCTTCTTGAGATAAATTGTTATTCCTTTCAGCTGTCTTTCTTCTGTTATCTTATAATGCATCTTTGCTGAAGTCAGTGCTGTTTGTTTCATCTGTTCCGCACTGAACTTGCGAGCTGTTGTGGGCATGTACATGTTGCACGCATCTCACGTGGATGATTGTAATGACAAAGCGAAAGTAGCTTGTGGGTTACAACATGACTCAAAAGTAGACACTTCAAGCTTTTTATAGATATGTGTCCCATGTCTGTGTGTCATGTTTTCACAGAGTTTCAGTTCATTTTAGTGATGGCTTTTTAAAAACAGTTCACGGAGAGATAAAAGAAAGGACCTGCACACTGTTTATTTTCCTTATTTTGCAAAAGCACAAACTTTTGTTGTTATAGTTAGTGTTCTCAAAAAAAGGAGACACCTAACAGATTCGAATGGTGTATAACAGTTACTTGTGTGACCAAAATCAACTGAGTATTTTAGTGTATTTTGCACTGATAAGAAAAAAAGACCCCAATCACGCAGGCATGAACCGTGCCCTCTTAGAGTTAACTGCTTCACCTTTTTGATCTAGTGGTGAAAGCTTTGCTTTGGATTCAACTAATCAGAATTGGACACCCTTTTTGGCTTCCCACCTGAAGTGCGCCACAAGTCCATATCTTTTGTCACTTCCATCAGAGAATGTTACTTCCCAGGGTCTCCCAATCCAATTGACTTGTGTGAGGCTTCTATGGAAAGTAATGTGGCTGAGAACTCCTCAAAAAGCTGAATGGCTTCTTCCCTTAACTTCTCAGGAAGTGGCAAGTACCAAGTGTCTCGGCTCAGACATCTGCTACCAGCTTCCTGAAATGCTTTTCTTACCAGAATGGCAACTTTTTGTTTAGCAGGTGTCACGAGACCTATTGGGTCATAAAGGCTAGCTACTTGGCTTAGTAGCTCTCTTCTTATTAGTGGTATGTTTATTTCCTGCTCCTCTTTCCACCATCTCATGGACTTGAGCTGTGTGTGCTACCTGCCACTCTGGTTCTTTTTTGAGTTGCTTCTTTGTCTTTAAAAAAGTGCCCATCACTTCACCCTTATTGTTAGGCATAGAAGTTGGGTCTTCGATCCAAGGATACTTTGTGTCCCATTGAGGATCATCATTATGTTCATCTGCTTTCAAATACGTGAGTCCTATTCCTCACTTAAAGTAATTTCCTTACCTCGTGGCTGGCAATTGCCACACCGGCATCCTCAACACTTAGGTTCACAAGCAGCTCTAATGCGATCCTTCCACTACTCCAAGAATTCTCTGCCAGCAACTTTGGTTTCAGCTTGAAATTCCTCAGCTTCTGTGATCTCTTGATACGCTACTGTGGATTCTCTCATAGAACAAGCAAAATGTGCTTTAGACTTGTGAACACTCATATCTGCCTTTTCAAAGAGGTCTGGATGTGCTTCCCTCATGAGCCTTCTCACAAAATAAGGTTTCCAATTACCACTCTTACCTTTACCAGTCTTTTCCCCTGCATTGGCAGTTACCTCAATAGCATTAAAATCACAGGCAATTCTTCCAGTGCACTTAACTCCATTACCCCAAATTGTGTCTTTGCAACACTATTTGTCTTTACAGTGATGTTGGTAAAAGCTCTTTTGAATTTTTCCACCATCTCTGGTGAAAGATATGAATTTTTCTTGCTCCTCTGTAAATTGATGCTTTGTCAAATTATACTTTCCAGACTTGTCTGCCTCACTCTTTTTGAAACCTCTGTTCAGGCAAAATCTTTACGTTCGTCATCTTCACCATAACATACCAACTGCACTTCTCGCATTCCCCTAGCTTTTCCACAGCATTCATCTTTTCACCGGGCTTCAGTTATTTGAACCGCTTGCAGAAGAATATATTCTCCTGGTGTTTTTCATCTCCACAAATGACGGATCCACTTTTCCTTGTGGTTTGTGTTGCCCAGTTGTGTGAACTCATCCAAGGCCTTCTCTATACTTTGGATTAAATGATTTTGTCATGGCTAATTTGCTCTTAAAATGGGGATTTTTCCTAGATCTTCAGTTATTTGTGGACTTGTTTCCATACCTTTTGAACATATCTGAACATATCTTCAGTAGGGTTGTAAATTAACAGACGAAGATCTCTTCCCACTTTATCATTTTTGCTGTCCAAAAGCGTAATCTTTTTTACCTCAAGTGAGCTGGTTGGCTCTCCCTGCTTGTGCAGACTTTCCAAATCTTTCTTTCATCCATGGAAATTCCTCTTACATCCACTGAACCTAGGTAAGCTGGTTGGATTTCTTCTTGAAAATTTCGTTGTTGCTGTACGCTTTTAAATATTTCACTTTGATCTCCAGACTTGGTTTTTCTGCTGCTAGAATCCACATCTCCCAAACCACTAAGCTTGTAACTGCATCTTGGATTCTCCTCTTTGCACCATCTAGCTGGAACTTAAAGCCATCTCTGTTTCAGCAATAACAGGTATTTCAGCAGCTTTATCACAGGCTCTTTCTGCTTCTCAGATTACTGACTCCATTTCATCCTGTCCATATTTCGACCATAAATTCCTAACCTCTTCCAATCTTGCTTCAAATTTAAGGATTGTCTTTTCTAAGTCAGCTTAAAGTTCCTTATCAAGTTTACCACTTGATATATCAACTTGCAGACCAGTCTTGTATTCATCATTTGTCTCACCAACCTTTCTTGTCTCAGAATTGAGTTTCTAAAACTCCTCTTGTAGTTCACTCTTTGTAATAAATTTCACTCTTTTACTGAGGAAATTTGCTTGCTTGGTTAATGAACTTTTAACCAAAGTCCTTGATTGCTTCTGTTGCTTCACTGTTCTTCCAAATGCTTTCTCCGCCATTGCAAGACAAGTTCAGATGATTCTCCTTTGCTCCAAATTTGTCTTTAAAAAAGTAGAAGAAGGTTGATAACCTTAAAACTCAAACAAATAAAAATAAGTTTTGTTTATAACAAACTATAATATTCATAAACTTAAACCTTTCATATAATCTAACATAAATCAAACAAAATCCACATAATTTAAAACAATGCTGATATAAGTTGATATTTGCTAGCTGAATCTCCAGGATTCAGTTTGAACTGAATGGATGAAAGTCAAGTCCTTTTGCCTCAATGAAGACTTTCCAAACTTTTTTACCTCCATTTGGTCTTAGAAGTGCACCATTTATTACTGCCCCCCTGGAAACATAACTCACAAGTTCCATCTCAGGACCTGCTCTACACTGGCCTCTACAGGAATTTCTTGACGCAACACCAAAACAGGATCTTTTTGAAAACTTAATCTGTATCTTCCTATAAGGAAGGAAATTATATGAAATATAATTAAATATTTTAACCTAATTCTGTAGGGATGAAAGAGTCCTTTTTGAAAAGTTACCGCCCCCAGTGACAGCTTCTTTGTCTTTATGTCTGAGAATGTAGGGTAAATAGCCTAGGTGTAAGTATACAATTAAAAGTGTACTCTTGAGCCAGCTATGAATTTACCAAGTTCCAGATCACAGTAAATGTTAATAAGATATGTTGTCTGAATGACTAATTTGCTGTTTAAAACGCCACAGCTTTCAAGACTGTTTAATGTCCATGTAATGAAAATGATCTCCTTGAGATGGAGGAGTGAAGGAGGCTTGTAAAAGACCTGTAATTAAAGAAACTGGTATAGCCTCCGCCATGTTCCAGATCTAGGTATTATAAGCATCTTAAGACTTGTGTTTTACACTTAAGTAAGTGGGAATGACTCAAAGTTGCAGTTTAAGGTTAGCAATATCTTCATCTTTTTTAATGTGCAAAAAATGTTAACCTTTTTTTTAATAGACCAGTCCCAGGTCTATGAAATCAATAGTATTAAATTAGCATTTTATTGCAGAGCTCCGGAGATCGATTTCTATTTCAACGTGTTTTTGCAGCACTGAAAAATGTAGCTAAGCACTTTTAACCCAGGTATTGTGTTCAGCATGAATCATCAAGTAAATCATTGTGCAGTGTGTGTTGTGAAGTAGAGAACATTATTGATAATAACTTATTTTTGTGAGATCACAATGAACTAAAATGAGTGACACTTTTTTAGTGACTATGAACAGAGCACTCTATTCCATAGCTAAACTTGAGAAGCACCCTCAGTGATTTGATTCTGGAGCCGGGGCAGTAATAGGCCTATGTTTATTTTTTATTCTTTTTTTTTTTTTAATTTTTATTTGAATTCATAGCCATATCTAGTTGGTGTTATGCCCATTTTCAAACCCCTGCAAAAAAAATTATAAACCCATGGCTATAAGTTTTCTAGAATCTATCAAAAAAAGGTACAATTTGCTATATGCCAATCATAACACTCCAGCAAGGCCCTGCATGGCAACCACCTTCAATAGTCATAGAAGTAATCAACTCAACTCATATTTCCTTTACAAAATTCAAATGATCAATATGCTTCTATTGTGTGTTATTTTCAAAACTTCCCAGCAAGAAGCAATTCTTACAAATGTGCCTTTGAGGAAAAGCAACTTTAAGCAATCATGCACTCACATTTCAGCTTTAGACATTTTCATAATGGCTCCCTACTCTTGGTAAGTCAGTTTGTGTAATGGTTTTTCATTAGGGAACACAGTGAGAGATGGTTCAATAATAAAGTGCTCTGGAACACAGAATAATGATGGATATGGA
This sequence comes from Enteromius unitaeniatus, assembly GCA_032359435.1. NCBI lineage: Eukaryota > Metazoa > Chordata > Actinopteri > Cypriniformes > Cyprinidae > Enteromius > Enteromius unitaeniatus. The sequence continues at coordinate 5,175,046 of JAUMHI010000055.1, read as the reverse complement.
TTTATCCCATAGGGTGAATGCAAACCCAGGATCGAGAGAACAGCTGCCAAAGTTAATCCGTCAGTTTTTCCTAAACGACCCGTTTTTCACCTGCTTGTCATTTTGTGTCAAAAAAGGGACACCTTTTGTTATTATTCCTAACCGTATTTTAATTGACAGGGTGTGTGCAGGCATACCTAATCCAGCCCAAGCGGCCTGGCGGAGAGGACGCTGACGCACAACAGATGGAGGAGTGAAGCAGGATCTGGTGAAATGACAGGAGGGGCTGGAGCTGCTAATGCTAACTGTCATCGGTATTCTAATCCTACATCCCCCGCTCGCATCAGGGGCTGTGCTGCTGTTTAAGGGTGGGAAATCTGCTTGAGAAGTGCGCTACTAATTTGCATCAAGCACAATTCCATATTTCCAGGATAGAAATATTTGAGTGGATTAGGTAAAAATATTTGTTGTAAACAGTGCATTGGCCCAGCAGCGCACAACCAAATATCCACATAACAAAATAAGCCATAGTACAACACAAGGGTAACAAGCAGAAACACAATGGAAACAAGCTGCAACGAAAAATTAGTACAGCACAAAAGAAAGAAGCCACAAGACAATGAAATTAGCACAAAACAATTGAAATGAGATGAAGCACAACAAAATTAGGTAATACTTTATATAATACTTTAAATATTAGCTAATACTGTCTTCTTATATGCTCATCAGCGCACAGCCCATTGGAGCTCAGCAGACGAAATATGTTTCATGAACAATGAAAAGGCAATCTCAGAGCAGTAATATTTTCCTCTGGGAATGGCCTGAAGATTGATCTGCATCAGTTAATGGTTAAAACATGGTCAGAGGTGTTGCCTTGTGCCATTAAAACTTGAAAATCTGAACTCATCCGTTTGATATACTACACACTGGCAACAGAGTCAGCTGGCAACAGTAAGCATGCTCTGCTAAATAGGGTCTAATACTACTGTTCCCTGTGTTAATTAGCATTCATCTTCAAAACGAGTTCTGCTGGGAAGGCCAGACAGCCAGATTAATTTGTACTAGGGACTGACTGAGTGCAGCTGCACAGCAAGATTTAAAGGCTGCGTTGAGAAAAGACGACACTTCATCGGCCTCTGACTCCCTCTGAAGGCCTGAGCTTTAATTAAAAAGAGTCAATTGTGCTTTGAATGGAGTTTAGAGCTGCACTGGATTACAGGCTCATATTTTAGTGGAGGCAGTCAGTGACTCGCTCTAAAACAAAACAAATGCTCACACTACGAAAGAGGACAATCAGCCTAAAAATACTCACAATACTTACTATTTAACTGCCTCTATTTAAATCCGAGGAGAAAAATAGGCAGCCTAATATAAGTAATCTACATACATTTAATGTGAATTTGAATTTATATTTTTAAATTGTAATTCATAAAGAAAATTATTTCAAAATGTACAGACTCATGACCAGCAACCTTTGCTTTTCCCCCACTTATAAAAAAAAAAATATATATATATATATATACATTTGTATATATATATATATATATATATATATATAAATAAAATGAATAAATTTAGATTATCTAATATTAGAATCAAACATTTATATAAATAATAAATAAAATGTAAAAAGAAAAAAGAATGAATATTTATATATGAATAAATATTAAATAATAAAATAATGAAACCAAATAAAAACAACCAAACAAGTAAATACATACATACTAACATACATAAATACAGTATCTCACAAAAGTAAGTACACCCTCACATTTTTGTAAATATTTTAAGAAAAATAAGAAATGAGACTTTGTAAAATTGTAAGTGTACAGCTTGTAATGGCCTGGAAAACACATAAAAGACACAACAACTGCTATTATTCCTACACAAAACAAAAAAGAATAGAGAAAATACTAACAGTTGATATAAAACCAGCAAAATGTTCAACATAAATGAAATAGTCCTGACTTTAAAAGAGACCTACTGATCATTCAGGCTTATCCAGTACCCAGCAGTAGTGTGTTATTAATCTGTTAGTTTTATAAATCTTTCAAGATATGATGTAGCTTTGCAAAGAAGCTGATGGAGCAGATAAAACCGCAAAGCCTAAAGTCTGTAAACATTATTTCTCATTGCATGCAAAAAGGTTAGCAAGTCATAACGGTGGCCATTTACAAAAATAAGTCTTAAAAATTTAGAAAAAGGAGCCTGTTTAATGCTTCAGTTCAGAGAGAGGATGTAGAGGTCATGTGAAAGCAAATCAAGTTTGTGGTGAAACAAACCTTCACTAACCATTGAGTGGCTTATAGAAGACATGAAATGCTACAAAATGCTGTGGATTAGACCTCTGCAATGTACACCAGTGGGACTCCAGTTCACTGCACTCCCTTTTTTAATAAATGTAGCTTACACATTCCAGTAATGATTCCATCAAAGGACATATATGCGGGACGGATGTAACCCACGGTTTGTTGATCCCACAATAGTGTCAGAGTGCTGACTACAGATGAAATCTGTTTGCTGTTCACATGTTTTCACAATTCAGTTCCATGTATCTATATTTAAATGTGATTCTTTATAAGCAACTTGCTAAAAACAACAGATCCACTAAGTCAAACCACTAGACAAAAATATCTTTGAAACATGGCCCATTAAAAGAACATTGATCCGACACACATGGTATACAGTACTTTGTCCATACAAGTAGCAAAAATTTATATTTATATATTTTTACCATTAATATTCAGTCCTGAAGATCATATGTGGAAAACAACTCAATGATGAGGATCAATGATGATGCTATGATGCAATCAAAAACCCAGGGCTCCCTTGTAAAAGAGATTTGATTATCTCAATGGGACATCACCTGGTAAAATAAAGGATAAATAAAAAATAAAAAAAAATCAAATGTGAGACACGTGCAAATGTAAAGTCGATAGTGTCATTGTTCAGCTCAAATTGATTCAGTGTTGATTTGGTTCAGTCCAATAATTCTGTAAAGTTCATTAGTCAGTTCAATATTGATTTAGTTGATTTCAGCAATAATTTGATATTATGAAAAAAAATGTCACTTTTAAAACAAATGAAATTAAGAAGCAGTTATACAGAACACAGCTCTTTTTCCTGCTCAATTTAGTTTATTTTTTGTTCTCATTCAACATTGTCAGTGAGTCAAGTCAATATTTAAAGTGAATGTTAAAACATATTAAAATATATTTATATATATATTTATAAATAATGTTGTTTTTTAGCAAACACACATGTTATATCTCCATAAACAGACAAATTAATTCATGTTTGAAAGTTTAGGGCAGGCAAAATGTTAAACATTTTTAAAACTCTCACCAGGGTGCATTTATTTAATCAAAAATGTGGGAAAAAATGTAATATTTTAAAAATATTATTACAAATTTTTAAATAACTATTATTTGTTTGAATATATTTAAAAAATATAATTAATTCTTGTGATTTTCAGCATTAAAATATGCTGATTTGCTCCTAAATAAAACATTCTAAACATTATCAGTGTAAAAAAAACTGCATCTAATGTTTCCATGCATCGAAAGTTCAAAGGAACAGCATTTATTTAAAATATAAATCTTTTATAAACTTATAAATCTTTAATGTCAACTTTTATACATTCAGTGTATCTTTGTTGAATGAAAGTATTAATTTGAGTGTCCATAATCATATCTGTATCCTCTCCCTCTAATTCTGTGTTTTAAATAAGCAGCATATGTTAATGGCAAAGTTTTCCATTAACTAATCTACAAACAGTAAATCGTTCAGTGAGTGAACCTTACAGAGACCTTTCAAATATTTTATCTTCCCCTGGTCCTGGTCTCCAAGGATACTGGTGTAAAATAAACATCATTTAAGTGTGTCCATAACATCTCTGTCTAAATGCAAATCAGCCTTTTGTTTATACTTTTTAAAATGTTCAAACCAAGCAAGCGTGACTATTAACACTGAACACACCAAAACCACAGAGTTTAAATCCTCCTTCATCTGAGCTTGAATGCTGAAGTTGGATTCTAGAATTTTCTGACCCGATATTATCAAAAGGCTTGTGTTGCTTAGTATGCAGCTGTAATAGCACTGCTTTCCTCATCCATCAGCACTAACTAGCAAGAAAGATGCCAATACTGCATACTGATGATTAAACAGCAAAAAACATGAGCATAAAAACTTGTTTCAGTTTGCGGCATTTGTTTTGCTAAAATCTTAATTGTTAGTTGTAAAGCATATTTCAGCATTGCGTTACATATCGTGGATTCAGGGCTGCAGCTCATTTTAAGCAAGACCAAGATAACAAATTAAACCCAGAAAAAAAGTTAAATGGAAAAGAACGGCTAAGAACTCTGAGTTTTAGACAAACACAATCTCGTTCAATGGCCTGAAGCTGTATTCAACCTCAAATCAACATCAGCTGTACTCTTAAAAGTTCTGTTCATTTCATGCGGACAGGGCCTGATCGATTTTCTCTTACAGATGGGGAAAAGGTTTTAGAACATAAAGTCTGTACCCATCTATATTCAGACACTTGATTAAAACGATTTCAATTCAGGAAAGTCCACTAAGTTTAGTTTAAATCACTCTGGGGTTGTATCACAAGGTATACTAAAACTAAAAATACTCTAAAGGTACATATTAGTATATAAATATACATATCAGTACATTCTAAAAGGGTGCAGAGACATTTGTACCTTTTTTTCTGAAAATGAAGCAGTGGCTTCAATAATTCATGCTGTCTTTATTCATATTCCAGCTTATTAGTACTTTCTATTAGCAAAGGAAAGCATAATTTTTTCTCCCGTTAATTATCAAATCCCTTACACTTTACCTTTTGTAAACTGCCCAACTTGGACTTTTCACTGACCTTAGCAACCACATAGTAAAACCCTAGCAACCACCCACAACACATTTATTTGTGTAGCACTTTCCACAATACAGTCTGTTTCAAAGCAGCTTTACAGAAAATTGTGAGGTTAATGTTTATAATATTTCCAATATGCAATAATAGTCTCACGTGTTCACAGAATGTTTCTGTAAAGTTTCAGCTAAAAAAATATCCCACAGATCATGTATTATATCATTTCAAAATTGCCATTTTGAGTGGAAGCAGAAACATACTTTTTCTGTGCATGTCTCTTGAAATAATGCAAATGAGCTATTGCTCCCCTCCCCTTTTACAGACTAGGACTGTGCTTTTACAACTGGTACCTCAGATATACCTCAGAAACCTCATGTCATTCCAAATCCAAGACTTTTATCCATCTTCGGAAAAAAATAAGATATAGTTGTTTTCTTTGCGTGCAACGACTATTCTCGTAGCTTTGTAAAATTATGATTAAACCACTGATGTCATATGGATTACTTTGTCCTTGCCATGTTTCTGCACCTTAATCATGGTAATATCCTTGCTGTCTATGGGAGGGTCAGAGAGCTCTTGGAATTCATCAAAAATATCTTAATAATAATATTAATAACAATCTTAATAATATCTTGTGTTCTGAGAATAAAGTTGGACATACTTTTAAATCCAATAAAGCCAATACATTTTTTAAAGCCAATAGTATAATATTTTGCAAATAAAGAATCCTATGCAGCAATATATCTAACACAGTCTCACGACCAATTCATACATATTCATACGAGGTGAAAAATGTATGCCAGTCCGTACAAATTTGTATGATTTTGTATGATTTTTCTAAGCCTCAGTGACAGGTAGGTTTAGTTAGGTGTAGGTCATTAGTACAAATTCATACAAACTGGCAACGCGTAAAATACATATAATTTAGCAAAAAATCATTCAAAATCGAGTGAGGTCGCATGAATTTGTACGGATTATCCACCTAGTAAGCTATGTACAAACTGCCGTGAGATCGAGTTGATATATCAAATCTCAAGCATATATATAAATATATGGCTGCATATGATTTAAGAAAATATAAGCAATATTTGTTATGCAGTATACATAGTTTTTCATGAATATACTTCTGTATTCATGCAAAATAGGATGCACTTAACTGTAGAAAATGCTGTTGCATTTCCTGCAGCATGAGTAATTCAATTCAAATAAGTTTCATTGTCTTTCCCATGAAGCTACACACTACATGAAGTTCACTTTAATCCCCTGACAGCTGTTGTCAAGGTCAGAAACACACACACATTGCACTCAGATTTATTCCAAATGTAAACACAGCGAGCATAAATTATGCATATCTTTAAAGGTCTTGCTTCTAAAACTCCTCTCTCTGCAGATTTCATCAGCATGTTGTTATACCGCATAGCTACTGCGGGTCAGGATGTCCACCAGGGATGTGTGCATCATTTATACAGTTTGATAAAGACCATCACACATCAGACTAGATGCATTGGAGGGGTCAGAGAATTGTTGTAAGCGTAAAGGGTAGCCATGTCCTGGGAACGCAATGTTTAGAGACACCCACATATCCATCAGCATGTTCATTTCAATATCTCAATCACAGAAACAGCCACAGGGAAATCAAAGCATTTAAATGTTTTTTATATAAGATATCTGCTAATACCACGACCTCTGAAGTGTTTCATGCCCTTCAGGAATACAAACAACAACATATTCTGCATATTCTCTCTAATTTGATCATTTCCCCAAATGTGATTTTACTTAAGACTACGTTCACACTGTCAGTTTTCGGGATTGACAGCTGCATTTTCTTCATAGGTGTAAATCTCGAAAAGTCTCGCTTACACTGCAGCTTATAGTTGTCACATCTATTTACTCTGGCTTACACTTAACACACCAATACACATTTATTAATCCTATCCATTAAAGGATTGTTAGGCTGCATTAATTCGATCTGCCGGAACCGGTAACACTCCCCTTAGCACACAATGTACTCGTTACATCATAAAAAGAATGGCATCTATGCTAATATCTGTCTCTCTCTTATTCTGTTTCTCAGTCAAATTAGGTGCTGGGCATCTGGTCAGAGGAGAACTGGCCCCAACTAAGCCTGGTTCTCCCAAGGTTTTTTTTCCCCATTCTCTTATGGATGGGGTTGTGGTTCCTTTCCGCTGTCGCCTCTGGCTTGCTAAGTTGGCGACACCTGATTTCTAGTGATTGTCATTGTTGTAATGCCCCGGACTGTGTTTGTGTTTGTTTTCTTCTCCCCATGTGCTTTGGCTCTGTGTGACCCAGTTTCAGTTTGATTGTCAATTATGTTCAGGTGCATCTCGTTTAGTTTATTGCCAGCTCTATTTAAAGTCTGTTCTGTTTAGTCTCCATGTTGGTTCATTAATTGTGTATACGTCCTTGAGTGTCCTTCTGGAATTAAAAAAGTTGTATTTGAAGACATTTGAATCTTTACTCGTTCATCCCGCACCAGGACCGTGACAAAATGAACCGACCATAAAGAAACAGTGAGCGGCGTGCTACCTTTCGTTTTGTTTTCTGTGTTTTTTGTCAGTTTTTATTTTCTGTTTTTCCCCTCATGGATACCCTATTTAACGTCCCGACTATTTCCTCCTCCTGCTGGAGCAGGGGGAGAAATCCCTCGAGGACCATACCATACAATTTCTACATGTATGACAAATCATACGAGTGAGGTCATCAATGTAGCAGTCAAAGGAAAAGGACAGAGTGGTGTAGAATAACGGTATGCTACGTGAAAAATAATGGATTTGTAAAAAAAAAAAAAAAGAAGCATTGATACATTTTAGACTGCACCCCTAGACACAATGAAGCCTATTTAAAAAAACAAAAACAAAAAAAAAACTTTGAATATAAGTACTATTGAGATTCAAAGAGACTTAATAAAATGAACTACAATTCACTACAATAAGTGTTACGTTAAAATTGTAATTCTGATGGCACCCATTGACTGCAGAGGATCCACTGATGATCAAGTGATGTAATAATACATTTCTCTAAATCTATGCAGCAAACAGCTTGTCACACACTCACACATGCTCATAGTTAAAAACATCCACTGACCTTTATGTCTCACGAAGGGCCACGCTCTCATGAAATTTCACCATGAAATCTCCTGGAATGTTGCGCACGTCTATATGAGCATTAATATTAAACCTGTCACTGGCATGTTTTTAGAAAAGAACTTGCAGTTTGGAATTTTAAGTATGTTTTTTCAGGAATTCATTATTTTTATGACCCTGTGGGTTGCCTCTAGATGAGATTCACCTGTAGTAGCTTTGGGAAATAACATTATTTAATGTGAACCAGCTGGTGTAGAACAAATAAGCTACATAATGTTAATTATGTAGTTTAAGCATTCCATTTTTATGTTTTTCTAAATGATGCCTTGCTGAAGAGATCACATTAAGTCATGCATTAAATGTAGTCATTTTCAAAGGTAAGTAAAAATACTGCAGTCACAAAAATGTAATGCAGTTTTGCTTTTTAGGATATAGAAACAATTTCACTCAAAAATTGCATACACTTTATGTTGTACTTTTTGTTAAATATCTGAATTAAATGTAGAATTAATACTAAAATTGTCAGTGTACTTTGTAGTTATCTAAATAGTTTCCACTTTGCATGCATATGAATAGATTTGAATAGAGGCCTATTAAAAGTCTATTGTGACAGCACTTTTACTATTATGGTTATGTACTAAATAAATCAAATCACATTAAATATTTCAGGTTGACACTAAATACTAAGTTACATCTTTAATCATCAATGGTAGGAAAAATGATTTAAAAAAGTGAATGCCGTTTGGATGACTAAACATCTGACAGTCCCCTGCAGCAGATCCTGCTATTAGCTGTTATACTGGACCCTTGCCGCGGCCTTAAGCCAAGCTTCATTTGTTACAGTCAACCAATGAACAATTAAGTGCTTGATGCTTCATTTGAGTGCATAAGTATATGTGATTGACTCATTGGGAATCAATGCGCATAATGCTAATGCACAACACGCCCCTAATGCTTGAGCCAAAAAAATCACTTGTAGATTAAAACTGATTGTTTATCAGTTTTTGTGAAATAGGTTTCCATGAAGAAGCTTGTCTTCACACTGAAAACAAAAGTGTTACATAAAAGCTTACAATCACTGCCAGTCAGAACATATGAAACATTTAAATGCTGTATTGTTGTGAAAAACAACAGTGTAAGATATTTAAAACCCACAAAATGTTAAACTTTGATGATAACCTTTCATAAAGAAAGTGAAATTTTCTCTGAAGGAAAGAACAAAACCTCTTTATTACCAACATTCAGGATCCCTGTGTGCCAGAGACGGTTAAAAGAGACTGTAAATGTTAACACTCAACAAATTAAAGAAATACTTCATTGTATTTTTTCTCCCTCGTCGTGTTGGCAGCTGCCCAACACAAACCTGGGCAGAGGATATGGAGACGTTAGATAGTTTAATTTCTGTTTGTTCTCGCAGACGGATGAACTCCAGGGCCGGTAGAGCTCCGCTTTTGTTTCTGCGCTCGGTTGCACTCACGGCAGTGCTGGATAGAGTGTAAATAAGAAACACTGCTGCTGTGAAATGATCCCACAGCTCAACACAATGTTCTTACCTCGTATGGCATCAGGACCCCCACATACTTGAGAGGAGCTGAAAACAAGAGCCAGAGAAAAGTTTGAGTTGAGGAAAATGCAACAAGAAAAGAAAGAAAAAGACATAAAATAAATAGTTCATGTTTCTCTTGTTTTTCTCACTGTTCTTCAGAAGAATCTTTAGAACTGGGCATGCTGCTACCATGCCAAAAAAATAAAAATATATAATTTTAGTAACTGCAACATTTTTTTTCTTTTTGGCAATTCTGAGAGAAAACAAATCAGAATTGCAAGATATAAATTCATAATGGTTGGACATAAACTTGCAATTCCATGAAAAATCTGAATTGTGAAAACGTTTCTCTTTTGTATTCTGTTTATTATCTGTTAAATATTGTGATATTTAAACTAAAAACTGTGAAATTTAAGCTTGCAATTCTGAGACTGCTTGTGAAAGTCAGAATTGAGAGATGTACATTGTATTGTGAACAGCAGTCAAATTGGCATTTCAATTATTAGTTTAGGGTTTCTCTCTAACTGCTGGTGTGGAGGGAGATGTACCCACAGTGATTGGATCTTGGTGTAGGAACATAAACAAATTTATACCAATGTTTGGAGACCTAAGATGACACAAACTGCAAGGGATTCACTTCATCCTCAGATGAAGTAAGGTTATGTTGATGGTCAGTGACAGAAAAGTTCACAGAACAGGCCTATTAACATATTATAGTGTGAATAAGCGATTCCTATCATGTTTGGACTCTTTTTGCTCCCCATGATGCTGATAATGGTTTGAAAGTGGTTTGGTAAAGAATGAAGTAAGGCACTGTTAAACTTAGTTTTCCACAGTAGGCAAAAGAGTTCCACACTAGGGCAGTCAACACCATGGCCTCCTCAGACACAATTGGCCAATCCCATTTCTGGAATGAAGAGGCGTCACATTTCAGTCTCCTGCTCATCAGAAAGAGATTAACCTTCCCACAAGACACTCCTTGTTCTGAGTCTCTGGCACGTCCAGAGAGACAGCAGCAGAGACAACTGTTCTGAGTTCCAATCCTGCGAGGGAAGGACACCAACAGATACAACGTCTGGCCTGATGAGGAAAAAGACTTCAAGACAGCTAAGGTTACTCCTGAGTAATCCTCCCTTATTGCATTTGACTATGTATCAGTTACAAAGGACCATATCAGAGATGGACCCTGTCTTACTCTTGCTGCTCTGAAAGCAAAACAGCCTCCGCAGAGGCAGAAACTGCCTCAAACACACGGCTCCTGTTGTTTTTACTCTTGCTTATCTTTTGTTAAAGCAATAGTTCATCCAAAAGGAAAATACCCCATATTTTAGGTTAGACATCTTAGGTTTTGTTTTGTTTTTTCCAGATGAACACAGTCTGTTTCAAAAGGTGCATCACCGCCACCTGCTGGCTAGTGCCCAGTTCCGGCTTCTTGGTTCTGACTTGACGTACAACGTATAACGCAACTTAGTCACAGGTCAGCCAAGAAGCCGGAACTCGGTGCTCTAGCAAAAATATTTTTGTTACAAAAACCCATCAATCTGCTTCAGAGGACATTTGAAAACCACCTGGAGGCTTATAGGTTAGTTTTTTGTCACAGTACTTGTGGATATATCCGATTTACAGCGCTTCAAAATAATGGACACTATCCACCCGCATTACTAAGCTTGGAAGAGCCAGAATAGATTTTTAGCAAACTCAGACTCGTTTTCGTTTGAAAAAAGAAAGCCATATACACCTAGGATGGCTTCAGGGTGAGTAAAATATGGGTTCATTTTCATTTTTCATATTCTTTTAATAAATGTCATTAATCTTATTACAATTGTGTCTTCTTTGTATTGATGATCTAAGGCTCTACTACCAGTCTTTCAGATAGATCAGTTGACCAGCTACCTGTGCATTAAATTCAAATTTGCCGACCAGCTTGTGGAAAAGTAGCCACATTGACAAATTAACAGTCTTTGACCACTGCATTATCTGAATGAGGTGGGAACTGATGGTATATTCCTAACTGCACCTTGAGTAATGTGTGATCTAAAAATCACAACATCCTTGTGACATGAGTCTTATTTAACACACTTGGTATTGTGAGAGTATGATTGAGATGTAAATTCAGAATTGTGAGATGTAAAGTAAAATTATGTCATATTGTTGTCACTAAAATGAAAGAGACTTGAGCTTGTAAACAGCCTCCTAGCAACTGCCCAGAATAACCTAGCAACATAAAAAAAAAACACTCAGAACACCTTGGCAAAAACACTTTGCATAGCAACGTTCTGGCAACTGGCCACACCAGCCTATCACTGGTGATGAGTAACACAGCACATCACAAAATGCAAAGTCTGTTTTGTCATTTTGCTGCATACAAACAGAATAATTTACTTTATTTTGAATAATGACTCTGATGCTTCCACTGTATTAAAAGACCGTTTCAATGTGGAATCCAGGCATAAATAAGCACAGACAAATAATCAAATGAACATACACACAAGCTTGCTTTTGCACAGAGCAATATTTAATAAAACAGCTGTTCAAAGGTTAGTAACATGAAGACCAAAAACATCTCAGGAACAAACTGTTCAGGCTGTCCAGAATGTTTTTTGGCTTTGAGCTGAAACTCTTTTCATTCCAAGAAAGAACAAACTAAACAATTAAGATGTGAAGGACATTTGTGTCAACATATCGAACTGTCTCAAACCACAGCACATGGTTATTATTGCATAGCAAAATGATATTCCAAATGTGTTCAAAATCACTGAAACAAACAAATAAGTACATAATAACACAACATACATTGACAAATTTTGTCAAAATGGTCAAGTTCACATGCATTTTTTTTTTTAAAGTACAATTTCCCATAATAACACATACCAGTAAAATAAATTAAATACCAAACTCTCTCGTAGGGGGGCGCTAGTCTGAAGTTTAAAATCATTGGTGTACCCGTTAGCCAATTAATAATGTGAATCTTCTCCACAGCAGAGCAAAAAAGCATCCCGTGTCTCCATGTCCGCTGTCGTTTTAGATTTCCCTAAGCTAAACTATAACTTAAATTCGGCGCTTAGCAGCTATGTCATGGCTCTAAGCGTGCCCTCTGTTCGTAGATTTGTCCAGCCGTTTTGGAGTCGGAGAGATTGCTATATCAGACTAAGTACAGATTAGCGAACTGAAATTAAGCAGAAATACGATGTCTGATGTAGTGAGGCTACTAATTTACCAACTAACAGAACCTGTAACCTTGAACAAGTCTGAGACTGTGAGCTGATTCATGAGTGCTTGCACAACATTTCGAAACAAGCATTAGATCATAGATATTGGATGGGAACAGCACAATTTAATGAGTCAACTCTTAAAAAAACAGAACCAAACCTCAACTGTGATTAGCTAAACAACAAAAAATATCTCTGATTAGCCTGCAGAGATGGATTTAATAGTTACAGAAGCACATTAATTAAAAAATACCCCAAAATTTTGGGTAAGTAGAGAAAAAGCTACAGTACTTATGTCTCACAAAGTTGAGGAACTGTTGGTTTAATGTTTAGCTCAATAAAGCAACTTCGGAAAACTTGGCCATGACTTAAAATGATTTGAAAAATCAAATAAAACAAAACATTAAAATTAAACCTGCAACATTTTGCTTTATATGATGTGCAAGTGATGTAATGCTACCTTTATATTCATTTCTCAAAACTCATCTAAGATCAAATGAGGGCGAGTATATAATTTTTAAAAGCAAATTTTCATTTTTGCATGAACTGTTCTTTTAATTAATTCCCTTTAATAACTTGTTTTTCATCACACTCTGTGCAAATCTTTAGAGAAACAAATAATGTACATCAAAATCCCATCGTTAAAACTGTCTATGTTTGTGATTTGGGGGGAAAACACCAAGGAGAGCTGTTTCCACTGCCTGGGCCATTTACAGCGGACAAATAAAAACAGCGGTGTGTGTTTAGTGGCAGTGCAAATGAGGCTGAAATGACAGAGACACACACTCAGCCGTGACCCACTGTCACGACACGGACAGGCCCAGATGCACAAAACAGACCTTCACACGCAGTAGCAGCACTTACAAACTGAATCTAAATGACAGAGAGAGAATATGGCATGGCGACAGGCATAAACTTGCTTTGGTAAGATTCAAAGTAACGCAAAAACATTCTGAATGCCCATAAAAAAGCCTTATCCTGGAAAGCCTACAAAAAATATTAAATGAATATCAAATATGGTGCTTTATTCTATGGATAAATTTCACATGCAGACACTCATCTGTAACATATAACCCAGTGGATAATGAATACCAGTGTTACCTTTAGTGAAATATTATTTACATACAATATATTTCACATCAAATCAATAAAAGAATTTGTTCCTCATTTCTATGTTCTTGTTTAGAAGCATAATCGAATTTACAGTCTTTGCAGTGAGGACTGGTTATTATGCATATATGCTTTTGCATGGAGTCATGTGCGTTCGTAAGCAGCACGTTCATTAGAATGAGTGACAGCTTATTCGGTTTGGAACAGAGCCTGAACGCTAGCAGTGTGTGCGTAGTTAGACAACACCTGTCCTCCCTTACTAGATGTATAGAAAGATGATTTCAGGGCAACACTGATTACATAACCCTCTTAACATTTATGAGGCAAAAGTAGCACTCATTAGTGAAGAGATGTGAGTGTTTTATGTTGTCCCTGTTAAAAATGCTGCATTAAACATCACTGTCTTTCAAATAAAGTGCTTGCCCATAGCCATCCATTACAGGGTAATTGAAGGTGAAAGTTTTTGGACTGGCTAGCTACACCAAGGTCACATACTGTTCAACAAATATAATCTTAATGCACTGTAAATCTCTTTGCATAAAATCTGTCAAAAACATGCATGTATTTTATTTTATATATATATATATATATATATATATATATATTGTTCGTTCAGTATGTAAAATGTTCTCAAAATAGCCTTGAGACTGTACGGCTTTTCTGCCCATTTATACATTTAGGTAATCTTAAGATAACAGCTGTGTTTTTCTTCAGAGACGTTTCTTGAGGATTCATCCGAAACTTGTTTTTCTATTATGGCTTCTGAGCTTTTATCATCAGAGCTTTTGCAACGAGCAGAAACACTCTCAGGAATTTATCTCCGATCTTTCCATAAAAAGACTGCAAATCGCAAAGTTAGACACCAAGAGATGCTTGAGACTCATACAGCTTGTTCAAGGACTTATCGCTGTTCGTGATTCACTTGGAAAGATAATAATCTAATAAGCAAAGTTCTATGACAAATTCATCTAGAAATGTAAAAAAGAAAATCTGCACAGATTCTCTCTGAAAAGACTTCTATCATTTAGTACATTCTCACCTTGATTACTTCGACTGCATTTGGCAGATGTTTATCTTGAGCTTTCATTCGCGTACATAGAAGTCACATTACTCACATTATAAGACCTGGGCAAGCAGACAGTTAATTAAAATGGTGTTCCGTACTTCACATATACTACTTAATCTTCCATTCACTTCTATGAACACACAATACAGCCTCACAATATCAGGTTTCTATGTGTTGTTCCCCAGAAAAACCCTCTAACGTTTGGTTTAAATAAGCTCTTTGACTCACTGACCTAAGACATAAAAGACCAATTGTCCTGACCCTATTTATGATCACAGATTAAGCCTGGATGTGGATTAACTCTATTTGCATACAGTTAATTTGCATCCTAAGAACTGACCCATGGATAACAATTCACCCAAAAATTATAATGTGCTGGAGTCCATCCAAGATGTAGATAAGATGGTTGCTACCTGGTGTCATGGCATAAACATACTTGGGTGCACTCGAGACATGAAATATGTACCAACAAGTACATATCACTGCAGTTTCCTAAATAAGTTTTCTAATAAAGTTATTTAACTGACTGCTCTTTTACATCTGAGAGTAAATTAAGTTGTGTGACAAGTGACAAGCAGTGACAAGCAGTAGAAAAGCATAAATAAATAAAGCTTGTGGATAGGCGTTATGGTGATGTTATGGTGTAGCCTGGCTTCCACGACTTTAAAGCTCATAGGAGCTTAGTCTGGCCAAGCTACCTTACTACTCGCCTTCTGGGAGGCGGGCTTAACCTGCGTCCATCAGATGCCTCTGTATACTACTGGACAAATCTACAACCAATCAAACCGCTCATTCTCAGGACGTATGTGTAGCGGCAGAACCTGAAGCCACCGTAGCTTCATTAAAGCAGTAGGAAAATGTCTTTACTTTAATTACTTCTGGTCTGTTTTCAAAGAACTTGTTTCTCATTGGTTCCCACTTTTTTGGGAACAGAAATGCTCTAAAACGGCAGCTTTGCCAGACTTACTTTGCTCGCAAAATAAATTGTAGCGCCCAGGCTAGGTACGGCGCCAAATCATTGAATAAAGGCATTATTTTTGTTTTCATTCCATACAAAAAGCATTCACATAGCTTCATGACGTTATGGTTGATCCACTGATGGCAGATGGACTATTCTGACAATGTCTTTCCTACTTTTCTGGACCGCAACAATGTTAATTGTTTGGCAGTCGATGGGACAGGCACAAATCTCCTGGTTTTCATCCAAAATATCTTAAATTGTGTTCAGAAGACAAATTAAGTTTTTATGGGTTTGGGACAACATGGGAGTAAGTGTTTAATGACAAAATGTTAATTTTGGGGTGGAGTAACCCTTTAAGGCAAAGCCTTAATAATAATAATCAAAAACTTGCCTTCAAATTTGCTTAATGTAGTCTACTATCAGTTTTTTACACATCCAACTATTAACTGCAGTATCAGCAAAGGAAGTCTATGACACCTGGCGAGTGCTATCCGTGCATTCCCATTCATCTCAGTGGCAGTATGCGTGTGTTTGTGTTCATTTCTCATACAGTCAATGTGCCTATAAAAACATCTGAAATGTCATCTCCACAGTGTCCAGATAATTAGTGTTCAGCCTGTCACACCAACCCTAGCATGAGGCGCTTTGAATTTACGTCACTGTCTGGTTCTCAGAATGGAGCTTCCTGAATACTTGCATATCTGTATAATGTACATATACCACATACCACATTTAAAAAATAGCATGAGAAACAGACTGCATTATACAACAACAAACATGGCAAACAGTACCCTGCTGGACATGTACAACAAATTTGAGCTGGTTTATTGGTCCAAACTGATCTCTTAGATGGTTTTAAATGGGTTTTTGGCACTTTTAAACTGAAAGGCCAGCTTAAACCAGCCATGATCATCTAACCAACTGGCTGTTTAAAGTAGTTTTTCTAGAAAGGTGTTTCTACATTATTGTCAAATGAATGTTTAAATCAATGCAGAACATTTCCAACACAAAGAACATTTTTATACATCTTTAAAATTATCATGTCTGTTCTGATCATTTTCCTATAATAATGTTTTTGACTGTATAAACACTTTTCTTTTATCAAAACACTAAAAATCTAAACACTTTTCTAGAGAAAAATGAGTGCTTTAAAATGGGCTTTAATACAAATCACTGGTGGAGGTTGAAAACTTAATTAAAACAAACTATTTCCCAATAATACTCCATGTAACATGGTCCATTCTAACATTGACATTCTGCAAGGAAATTTAAAAACAAACGATTTGTTTTTATATCTGTATATTTAATGCTGGAATGGCACTAAGCTATTATGTTTGTGCCGTACAGATCCCGTCTGTCGATGCAGACTTTCAAACCACTTATTCAGCTAGATTTACATAGCGCTGCAGATAATAAACATTCATGCAAGACTTCAGGACAAAACAACAAGACGTTCAGCCAGATTCCTCAAAGACACAATGGCCTCGAGCTGAAGATTCATATAATTCTCTCAACCTATTGTGAAAATATTATGGTGAATAAAATAAGACTGATTTGCTCAAAAAGTACATTTAGACCAGATGTAAAACTAGGCATCTGTTCCAAAACCTAGTGAACTGCTTAAAATTTAGAAGAAAGAAATGTTTCTTGAGCAGCAAGATTTCTGAAGGATCAAGTATGTACTCACAGGAACAAATGGTATTTTACAATATTAATGTTTTTACTGTATTTTGATTCAATAAATGCAGCGTTTAAATTAGGATATATACAGTGCATTCAGAAACTATTCAGCTACACGTCACGGGATTCTCTCAGATCGCGTCATTGATAGCTCACACTGTGTGATTGTCACTCTGAATCTATTTGTAATTGTCATGTAGGTGCAATCCTGCAGGTATTAAAAAACATGTCAGCAGCTGAAAATTTAAAATATAATTCAATCAGGTAAGGTTTAAGCATGTCATGTTTATTTTTTTGTTTTGTATTTTTAAATCCATACAGTGCATATAGTGGCCTTACTTACTCCACATCCCTGATACAGAAACGGGAAGCGAATCTGGGTTGCCCATGTGCTGACGCTCTAATCAAACCTCTAGACCACGATTTAACGTATAAATCAGCACTCAAACTTTACTATACTTAAAGATGGAACTTGAGCCCAAAAAAGAAAAGAAAACCCCAAAATTGGTTACTAATGTTCGGGCGCTAGACAAGTATCTACTTGTCACAAATTTTTGACAACTATCCCGGATAGCTCAACCACACAATACCACCGTTACAAGAGAAAAGACATAAAGATCCATTCTTGGTCTCAAAATCCTTGCCCGTCATAAATGTAATTCTCTTTGAAGTAATATAGTCTCTTCATCTATGGGATCCTCCATAACTTTCTTCTCTGTTTGTGTCCAAAATGTGGGCATTGAATGACTAAGGCTATGGCGAGAAATACTGCTGTGTCTTTAAAAAAGGGGAGGAGACCGACAGAAACTCAGAGTTTAGAGAATAAAACCTGCTCCCGACCAGGTTAGGTTC
>JAUMHI010000055.1:5139447-5153189 GCA_032359435.1 Enteromius unitaeniatus | reverse complement strand
AACTCAGAGTTTCTCTTATCTCAGGGTTAACAAACTCCGAGTTTTCACTTAACCTCCTTTCTGAAACAGGCCCCTGGATTGCCATCAGCGAGCTGGCACATCCAGCTGATCATAACACTTCACTTTTTCAGTTTTGTTATGTTGTAGCCTGACACTAAAATTGTTAACATTAATTTTTTTCTCTCTCATTAATCTACACTCGGTACCTCATAATGACAAAGTGAAAACCGAATTTTAGAAAGCGCTATATAAAAGTGACTAGAAATGTCTGTAAATTTATTAAAAAGAAAAAACTGAAATAATACATTTACATAAGTATTCAACAAAAACACTTGAAATTAAGCTCAGGTGCTTTCCATTTCTCTTGATAGTGGCCGAGATGTTTCTACACCTTTATTAGAGTCCACCTGTGGTTAACTGATCGGCTATGATTTGGAAAAGTATACACACCTCTCTAAAAAAGGCCTCACAGCTGACAATGCATATCAGAGCGAAAAAGGAACTGCCTGCAGAGCTCAGAGACAGGATTGTATTAAGGCACACATCTGGGGAAGGCTATAAAACATTTCTTCAACTAAATGCTGAGAACTGAATACTTGTGTGAATGTTAGTTTTAAACAATTGTAGTATCAGCCGCAACATTAAATTTGAAAAAAATTGAAGGGGGTCTAAATTTATCTATGCATATTAAACTCTAATAAGCATACAAAATATGAAACAAACACAAAAAACAGAGATTTTAATTACATCTGTCTGCTATCTTGGATAGATTTGTTCTTATTGAGCTTGTTGCATTGTATTATGAGATTAGCTTCTACATTAATGTGGATGCTGTCTTAGAATTGGGACAAAAATATATCTCATGTAGCGCTTTCATGCATATGCTGCTGTTTACATCATTTCACCAGGTTTTGGAATGGAGAATAAATCTGAGACTGGGAATTTAGGCCATGATGGTTTATTTTGGAAGGACTACAGAACTACAATGGTGTGCTGTTGCATCTTTCTAGTCCTCTGAGTCTAAACACTCTGGGCTCTGAGGAAACCTCTTCAGGTAGGGACAGGGCAGGGTTGTCATACCACTGTTCACTTTGTTTCTTTGACTCTGGCTTGATGTTTGTTGTGTCTGGAGTCACTACAAGCACATCTGGGTCGTTAAGTCGAGCCGGACTGCAGCACAGCGCCGTTGTTTTGGTAATGAGTTTGTCTAGCGGTTTGAGAGAGTGCATCCACTGCGGGAGAAAGTCCCAGCTGCGCAGCGTCTTCGGCAGGTGTGTGGGACTGTGGGACTGCATGAGGTTGACCAGGAGGATGAAGATGGTGAGCGCGGCGAATGGTGCACCCACGCCGACCATGGCCTGCCACCCGGCCAAAGAGATGCCAAACACGAGGCAAGGCAGCAGCAGAAAGCACACCAAAAGATAGAGCACAGCAAACCAGCGGTACTTGGCAGTGCGTTCGCCCAGCGCAGACGCCATACGGATGGGCAGACGAGTGACTGGGACCGGATACCACAGTAAAATCCCAAAAATATTGAAGTAGAAATGGCACAAGGCAATCTGGTGGGAAAATGAGTACAAGAATAAAGCAAACTAGATTGTTCACTTATGCAAGTAGGGTCTGTACGAATGGCTTGGGACTGTCTTTTAAAATTCAGTACTTTGTGTAACCTTTTTAAATATTAATATCAAGTATTATCGATTTGATGGTGCTGAAGAATAAAGCTTAAACTAAATTCAGCAGGATGATGAAACTATTGTCTTCTGTACACTGCCAAAAATAATTTTCTTATTATCTTTTTTTTTTTTTTTTTTTATAAATACATTTTTTTGAATACATTTTTATAGATTTTATAAATCAATAAAATTATGCAAGGCATTAAGTCTTGTTTTTTTAAATAATTATACAAATTTTTACTCTTACAAGATTATGTTTAAAAATCTGCCAGTACAGTAAGAAAAATACATGTTGTTTTTTCTTTAAACAATATATGCAATTTTGTTTTTCAAGTTAAAGTAAATCAAAGCTCAAGGCTGATTAAAGGATGTTTCGATCTTTGCACTGAACAAAAATACCAAATTAGAAAATGTATTTGCTTTTCAACCAAACTTAAATTGTTTACAAATGTTCATCTGTTATGACTGTCTCAAAGCTTACGAAGTGTTCAATGGTTGAGACTGAATATTATTGTGGTTTGTTGAAAATCATCTTTCATGCAGTGTGTAACACAGCTCTTAGTGAATGAAAACATCCAACACAAAGTTTTAAATCATTTTTAAAGACGATTGTAAATTGTAAAACTTACAATTTTACTTGATGAGGAATTAATACAGTACATGTAGTGCACATGTAAATGAACATGCACACTGCATTTCGGGTTCATATAAACATATCCTTCTGATAATAGAATAATTAGTGCATGTAAACATACCTAATGTAAGTCTATGACACCTTTCCTTAAAAAGTAATAGTACACCTCTTTTTACAACGCAGTAACAGCTTTAGTTATTCCTGAAATGATTCATAAACAAATGATGCAGAACGAGTTAAGCTCTGGGTTTAATACTTGTGTTTAAGGATCTGAACAAATCCCAAATCCTCAGTATGACTAAGCAAGCACCACTAAAAATGCATAAACAAACTGTTAAAAAAAATTTAAAAAAGTGCTATATGCGTCCAGAAGATACATTTTCCTCATCATCTAGTTGGAAAAGAAAGCCCTGAATTGCCCTGTATTTTCAATAAGGTGTAATAATTTTAGAATACTGAACTTTCCATTGAGTGCTCAGTGCAAATGGCTGTGTGTCATTGTTGTACCTGGCATGCAGCAGGAAGCTTCTCTCTGGGGCTGGCGAGAGCTGCGAGGATGGCCGTGGTGGTCGTGCCAATGTTGGAACCCAAGGTCAAAGGATACGCTCTATTGAGACTGATCACGCCAATGCCTGACAGAAAGACAGACATACAGGAATCAAAATGTGTTTTGTTCAAGGCAGTGTTATGAAGCATGTACAGTATGGAACTAGTATGAAAGTGAAGTCCAACTACGTTTCATAGCTGAAAAACTGGACTCCATAGTTAATGAGATACAGCTCGTGTGACAACTTAATATTTGCGAATGTTTTTTAAAAGTGTTTTTTATGCTCACTAAGGCTGTATTTATTTGTTCGTTTGTTTTTTGTATTTGTTATAAATACAGTAAAAACTTTCTATGTGAATTTATTTTAAAAAGTAATTGATTTCGGTGATGCAAAGCTGAGCAAATTTGCTAGAAATGTCTTATGATTCTTGAGGATTATCAAGGTTGAAAACAGCTGTGCGCCTTCATATTTTCGTGTAAACCATACTTTTTTCATTTTTTTTTTTTTTTATAGAAAGTTAAAAAATAACTTAATAAACCCGATGATAGTATATTAGATGTTTGTGAATTGGACTTCATAGTTGGAGTGAAACTATAAAGTCCAGTCCAGGACTCCAAAGTTAATGAGATCCAGCCCTTGTGACAACTTTTTATTTTTTTTTATTTTTTAATGTGTGTTTTATGCTCACTAAGGCTGTAATTAGTTTTTTTCAAAAATACAGTAAAACAGCAATAATAGGGTATTACTGCCACCTATCTCTGAAATGGACCATTGACATTCCTAATTGAGATTGTAGTCATCATGTCAATGCTCCATTTGAGGGTTAGTTGGCAGTAATGCACTCAATCTGTTATCTGCCGTAAAGCAAGAAGAACATTCTTAGGACAGCCAAACATTGCAGTTTAAAAATTATATAAAAACTGTTCATTTTATTGCACAGACTGATCATTTCATCTCTTTAGACTTCAATGTATCAGTCTTGCAATGTAAGTCTTGAGTCCCATTGACTTACATTGCATGACTCACAGACTGCAACGGTTTGAGGTAAAAATCCCTGGTTTGTGTTCTATTGAAGAAACAAAGTCACCTACATCTTGACTGCCCTGGGGGTAAGCAGATAAACATCACCATTTCATTTTTTGGTGAAACTGAGTTTGATGTGTTCCTGTGTTAACATATTTTGTTAACCCTAGAACAACATTTGAATCCAAAAGTTTTGACCATATCTCTACACCTAAACCTGATCTTACCCACAAGTAATGCCTAAAATCAGAGGAAATGATAAATGACACTGATGTACAAGCACCAAACACTGATTGTACACCTACATTTCACAAAATGTTGTTCCAGGGTCAATAAAGATGTTGATTCAGGAACATGTCGCACTCTGCCAAACCAGCAAACTATCCTTTTATCATTATAAATGTCTTAGCTGTCACTTGTGTTGTTGAATAAAAATATTAAATACTGTGTGTGTATATACACACACATATACACATAATTAGACTAATTATATGCAGCCGGAAGATGTCAAAAAAACAACCTACAGGGACATGTAAATGTTCTCCCAAAACGAGCTGTGAGGTCACAGGGTTTCTGTCCTTTTGTCAGCGCTGATGATCTTTTAACCCTTATTCTACTATTAATTATACGTCCAGTGACACTTCAACTCTTCAGGGGCTTTAATAAATGATGATCTCCATAGTAACTGTTATCTCAAAGACACAGAGGGATCCCCATTGGCTGAAAAGTTAATGGTTATAATAATCATGTGGCAGCTGATGAATAATTTCCTATATAACAGGTATAAATTAATGATGGAATAATTGAAGGGGAAATCACCGTCATTTTGTCTGATTTCACAGAGGTGCAGTTAATATTTAAGCGACAAGTTCACACTCACATTTGCTCTACATTTGAAGAAAATACCAGGGTGTACATCAAAAATTAAAGTTTAATCATAACTGCTGATTATTTGTGTTCATTAATCTACAGTGAAACAAAACAGCTGAATTGTCACGTGGTTTTATAACCATCTAAAATGTAATGCACCATGAAAAAAAAATACTTTTGAACTTGGGAGTTATTGCAAAAGTTTTTTAGCTTATTTTTAAGTGTTTGCACATCGAACCATGAAAACACAATCCCCTAGACAGATTTTTACAGCCACCTCTAACTTCATTTCAATGATGTAGGTGTATAGTTTTACCTCAAAATGCAATAAATTCTGCTGGGTTTTGTTTACTTTACTGTTTCGGGGGCAATCTTTTGCTGCTGCTTGTTGGTCATCCCATTCATTCCATGTCAACAATGAGTTGGCACAGTGATTTCTAATGCTACAATCTGTTGAAGAAGTCATTCATTAGAGATGCACCTATGAGTGGAGTCATAGCCGAGGTGAAAACAGAGCTGCTCTGGATGATAAAGGTCATTCCTGCTCCCATCAACATGGCCAGATATCCTGACAGCCAGCCAAGAGGGTATGGGAAATCTATACAGAGTTAAAAATAGACACGAAAGAGACAGCTGTTGATGTGCAGAAAGAGCATAGGGATGTGTGTCTATACAACACATACAAAAATGGTAAAAGCTACAAAGTACACAAAAAGGACCATTTGATATGTATACTAGCAGTCAAAAGATTTTGAATAGATTTATTTGAGATTTCTCTTCTACATTTAATACTTTTTAATTCCTTTTTGAAACTGCTGCTAAACATGCAGTGAGGTATGCGCTGCAGAAAAGTACCCAGAGGTACATATTTTATGAGACCAGGTTGTAATTTTCAGCATCAGTAATCCAGTCTTCAGTGTCACATGATCCTTCAGGAGTCTTTGATTAATAGAAAGACCCAAAGATCAACATTTATTTGAAATAAATCAAATCTCTCATAAAAAAATAAATAAATAAAGATTCTATTGATCAAAGAACTTTCTATTCATCAAAAAACCCTGAAAAATTCTACTCATCTGTTTTCAACATAACAATAATAATAAATGTTTTTTACATCTTTACACCACTACAGTATCCCCTACTGTAGATACTACGGTAAGTAGTATTGATGGATACTGTCCCACGGTCGCTCACCCGTGTTGATGACCCTTTCGATGACCTTTGCAACTTGACCTTTGAGGAGAGAGTTCAACACTTTGACGATGAGCAGCAGGCAGGTGCACAGCACCATCAGAGAGCTGGCTAACAGAATGAGACCCACCGCCAGGTCTGACAAACCCGAGTCCACAAAAAGATGCAGGCCTGTGGAAAGCAGACAAAATATAGGCATTAATGGACACAAATTCATTCAAATTAATTAAATTCATTCAAATTAAGGGGGATAATGACATGCAAAAGCAACCCTCCTGGTTGTGGTTCATGATAAATGACCAAATAGCAAATATTAATTACATATTATGTTTTCGTTTTCTCTGCATAAAATTAAACAAAAATAAGTATAAATACAAACAGATATAAAAATATTTAATAAAAACTAAATAATAAAAATAAATAGCAAAGAAAGAGAAATAAATGTAATAACTATACAGTTATATAATTTATAATTATTAATTATATAATTAATTGATATACATAACATACAGAATAAAACCATACAAAATGCCAATAAATAAAAATAAAGAAATATAAAATGTCATTAAATTATAAATAAAAATAAAATGTAATAAAAAACTAAAATAAATCAACAATGAAGAGTTAAATAATTGTAAAAATGCAAATAAAAATTATAGAGAAAGAAAAAAGTATATAAAAATAAAAAAATACAATAATAAATAGAAAATAATAAAATAACCCATAAATCTTTATACTAAATATAGTACACACACACACACACACAAATAAAATGAATATATTAAATACATTTTTACAATTTTCTCTTTTTATTATGTTGTGATACCCATGTTGTTAGACACACACACACTAATCCTTGATGAAGTGGAAAAAATAAGAAAAATGACTCACATTTCTCTTTGTTGATCTGCGAGCTGATATTCTGTGTGATCCAGGTCAGATCACTGTCCTTCCCACAATTCAGTTCAGTGGAGCAGTTCTTGGCGGCAGCTGCTGTCACATTCACTGAGGACTGGTGAGAGAGAAAGAGGAATATTTACCTGAAAATCATACTGCAGAACAGAACAGACTAAGTATTTTCTTGTGAAATATTGGTAGTTGGGGGAGATAAACATGAGAAAGTGACACACAATCTTTGACAAGATAGTGTGGAGCAAATGACAAGCAGCAAAATGACTGACAACAGATCATCTGGAGAGGAGATGTGTTTTCGCAATAGCCTATAAGTGCCTGAACATCCAAACACACTTGACCAGAAAAACTTTACTTATGAAGCATTGTACTGACTGGAACCTGTCTGTTAGAAACACGTCCTGGTCTTATTTCACACCAAAATCAGAAATTACTTTTTATGTAAAAAGGGAAATAACTCTTATTTTTCTTTATTCTGATATTTCAACACCATTATTGCAACATATTATCCATCCAAATTCCCATTGTTATTCAAGAAGAAAATGTGAATGTTGAAACATTGAAACATTGTATTATTTGTAAATTAAAACAATTTAATTTTAATTATTAATAAAATAAAACATAATATAAATAAAATAAACATCAATAAAACATTATAGTATGCATTATAGTAATGAGAATTTTGATGCATACCATTTCTCTCTTCTTTCATTTTATATATATATATATATATAATATTATTATAGCATTATTTATTTGTTTATTAAAACATTTCTTCTGGCTGTTTTTTATTGACTATTTGAATTATATTCGCAATTATATATTGACTATACTGAATTATTATTAATAATTCATAATATTATTAGAGGTTTTTAGTTACTTTTATAAAAAAAAATTTAATTGTTTTTTCATATAAATTATGTATATTTGTTGCTATTTTTTAACATTTCTGATCTTTTTCATTCTGTACTTTATGTATAATAATAATTATTATTATTATATTTATATTAATTATTAAAACACTTATTTTGTCACTTCTTTTTATAATATTAAGTTTGTTCCTTAGGTCATCCATTAATTCATTCATGCAAGCTTAAATAAAACAGAATTTCATAATCTTTGTCATAGAGAGAAAAAAACGTCAGGTTAATGTGAAAATTTGTAGGTAAAAGTTCAGGTAAATTCATGAGATGTGCAGATTTGGAGCATGAAAAATGTGTGTGTCAGGAGAAAGTTACCACAAAGCTGCTGGACTTGCACCAGACTTTCACAAGGCTGTGATTCCTCATGGACTCATCACCCAGAGCGATGCCCGTTATTACTGATTTATCCAGCTAGAAGAGTAAGACATCACAGTCAATATCACACTCTCTCACTGTGGGCCAGTACTGACACAAAATATTCTGGATATCTCAACACTTAAAGAAACACGAGTCAGTCTAAAAACACACTGCATGCACACACAAACACCTGTATGATGAGTTTAGTGAGGGGTTCGGTGAGCGTCTTCAGCAGTTCGGGTGCTTCTTCTCCGCTGTGCAGCTGAAAGCTGCTGACAGTGACTCTGGCCAGGTAACTCACCAGACCAGACACCACCTCCACCGGCAGCAAAACCAGCACTGACAGCCAGTTAAAACAGTCATGGATCGTCGCCCCAGCAAACGCCCTAGAGAGCCAGAGCACAAGTGATCAACAGGAGATAAAAAAAAACACAAAATACACATAATCACTATAGATAAAAAAATTATTATGAAATAATTTAATTAGAATTTAAAAATGAAATAAATAAAAGACAAAAAATTTTATACATAAAAAGATAATAAATAGAGAAGGAAAAAAGAACATACTAATATACTTACATAATAATTTTAAATAAAAAACTCTGAATTCAATAAAAAGAATAAATAAATAAAGTTAAACAAACAAAACCAAACAAAAATAATTAGCACTTTATTTTGATGGTCCACTTTAGATATTCAACTAACACTAAGTAACTTGTCAACTACATGTCAACTAACGGTCATTAGAGTATTATTAGACTGTCTTTTTAATATCTC
Organism: Enteromius unitaeniatus; assembly: GCA_032359435.1. Lineage (NCBI taxonomy): Eukaryota > Metazoa > Chordata > Actinopteri > Cypriniformes > Cyprinidae > Enteromius > Enteromius unitaeniatus. Next base: position 5,144,278 of record JAUMHI010000055.1, on the reverse strand, counting down.
CTAACACTTTATTTTGATGGGTCCACAACAAACTACATACTGATTATGGGAAACTTTGCAATTATATGTCAAAGGTTTATTAGCCTGAGCCTAGGGGATTTTTACTTGTTTTTTTCTTTCTTTTTTTTTTTTTTCCAGAAAACGAGACTTAATACCTTAAGTAATGCAAGTAATTTTACTGAAAGTTATTGCATTTTGATAACAGATTGGCCTTTTTTTTTTTTTTTTTTTTAGGAATAACGTGCACTGATAAATTATTCACAGTAAGACCAACAACATGCATTTACAATGTAAATAAGGAAATGTATTATTTATTTCCACTTAAAGAGATCAATTCTGCCGAAATGAAGAACACATTTGGCAAAGAACTCATGGATACTTGAAGTGATCAGAAAGACTGCGTGCCAGTGTGATTAAACAGTGAAGATAACGGCGATGGTGAAAGTCATCGGGTACCGTTTAAACTCATTCCTCTCTCCTGCCTGCATCAGGGCGACGATGGTGTTGGTGACAGACGTGCCGATGTTGGAGCCCATAATGATGGGGACGGCACACTTCACTTCAAGCACTACAAACACATAAATCACATAGATCATAAAGCATGAGCAATAGCAGAAGTGATGCATGCTTTAGCATATACCACTAAATATTTTCCATCTCTTCTGTTCAGTGACGCAGATCATTTCTTTCTCATTTGTTTCCACTGACTCTTAAATCTGTTAAGCATTAGAGTTAAGTCAAATTTCCATTGAGATACTATGAATGGGTAGTTTAGCATCAGTAATTGCAGTAATTACTGCCCCTTATGCCACCGGGGGTTTGCAGCTGGTGTGGATCAGGGCTTGTGTTTTAACTGAAGGCACACAGAGCATTGTGTGTCAGGACATACATCCATCAGTTTCAATTCATTTACTCAGAGAAAAGCCAAGTCACATTCAAAGAGCAATGTGTCATTCAAGGCTGATCTCTTTAAACCATTTCAAAAGGTTTCGAGATTTCAAGATTTGATTGTTTTGGGTTCAGAAACTCACCTGGACTAACATATTCATGCTCTAATACATCCACTATTTATAACATTCACACTCGTACGGTGGGGTGAAAAGTGAAAAAACATTTTTGGTGCATTTTTGTCATTAAAGAATAGTTCAACCAAAAATAAAAATGCGCTGAGATTTGCTCTCAGGCCATTCAAGCTGTAGCTGAGTTTGCTTCTTCACTTTCTCACCAATGGATCTGAATGGGTGCTGTCAGAATGAGAGTCAAAACAGCTGATAAAATATCACAATAATCCACACACCACTCAATCAATTCATGTCACGTGGAGTGAAAAATTGTGTTTCCTCCACTGAGTAAAAAATAAAAAAAGGTTACTGTGACTTTTTATCTCACAATTCTGCCTTTTTTTCCCAAAGAATTGTGAGATATAAAGTCGTAATTATGAGGAAAAAAGTCTGAATCATGACTTTATATCTTAGAATTCTGACTTTTTCTTAGAATTGTGAGATATATACTTGCAATTGCGAGTTATAAAGTCCAATTTTGAGTGGAATAAAATACTTTTATCTGTAAAATAAAATTGTGTATGTATCTTTATATACACAATTCTGACTTTACATAACAATTGCAAGTTTGTATTACTCAATTCTAAGAAAATAAGTCTGTGTGGTGTGGTGTGGACTACTTTGTGATGTTTTTATCAGCTGCTTGGACTCTGATTCTGACGGCACCTATCCATTTAAATATTGGTAAGCACATGATGTAATGCTACATTTCTCCAAATCTGTTTCCGTTAAGATACATCTTGCATGGCTTAAGAGTGAGTATAACATAACATCATTTGGATTAACTATTCCTAAGCGCATTTATTTTATCATAAATTATATTGTCATCACAACAATTTGAGTAAAAGTAGCAATGAAAAAATTTCACAGTGAATGTCATGTGCTTTTTGCATGCAGTTTTTGCATCTGTAGTGTAGCATCTATATATTATAACCCTTTATTGTGTCAAAAACAAGCTCATTAACCCAAACAAATCTCCCTCATTAAATTGTGCATCTGTTGTGATTGCATCTGAACTCTGATGTTTAGTTGAAATGAGCTCTGACAGTCACACTTCACAAGCTTCTCGGACTTTGAGGCCACCTCTGCATATGCACGAGCTAATTAGCTCATCCATGAGAGATGCTTCTTAATTAAAGCAGGAAAAATATCTAGAGATAAGGCTTTCTGGAAATAATGTGGAATAAAAAGGACACGGTTGCATCATCCAGGGCCAAGTTTCACAAAAAAGTATGAAGTCACAACAGTTCCTTTTCGCGGTGTTGCAGACTTATCAAGCGGATCTGCTGAGAGACTTCAGTCAGCGCGATCAGATAGATCCTGAAGACATGATTGAGCTTGGAAAAATGGTAGATCTAGCTGAGTGACGAAAGAAACAGATTGTGTTGTGGGGCAATCTATGGGGGCAATGAGAGCAGCTGAGAGACATCTGTGGCTATCATTGTCAGATGTAAAGGCACAAGACAGAGTGTGCTTTTTAGATGCTTCGGTGTCAACTTCTGGGCTTTTTGGCAGTGTGGTGGATACTGTAGTCGAAATGCATCAGGAGACACGCAAACAATCTGCGGCGTTGCAAAGCATGCTCCACTAGCCTACTACTAGTTCTGCCCCCAGGGTCAATCAGAAACAGAGCGTTGTTTCCCGAGCACCCCTGTGAGACCAGGGTGCTGGGGATAGGCGCAATTTGACCGTGACTGTTAGACCTAAGCCTAAACAAGATCTTAGAGAGGTTATTTCAGCTAAAAAACAGAAAAGATCCTGATCTTTGCATGTTAAGCCCTCAGAGAGCAAGCCCCTGGGAAGACGGACGGGTTTTGCCGCTGCAAATTACGGATCCCGCCGATCTTCTCTGCTATCCTCACGCTGTACAGCCGCCTCTGAGATGCATATCAGGGGAGCTGGAAAGTGTGTTTCCACCAAGGGGGAACCCCTTACTAAACATTTCTCTTTGGGTTTTAAATATTATAATGAAGGGATATTGCATTCAGTTCGATCTGGCACCTCCTAGGTTCAGCGAGGTTCAGACACTGGTTTTACAAGAAGAAGTGAAAACATTATTAAGCAAACGGGCCATTGAGGTGAAGAAAGCACCCAGAGAGGTTGAGTCTATAGGTGTGGCCCCTAAGGGGGCACAACTTGTAGCTACTGGTTTGTCAACCGGGGTTGTTCAAACTATTCTGCAATCCAGAGCTCCTTCCATAAGGAAGTTATATATGTTAAAGTGGAAACTCTTCACTTCTTGGTGTCATAGTCATCATCAGGATCCAGTTAACTGCCTGATTAGCGCAGTTCTGGAGTTCCTGCAGACTAGATTATCCACAGGACTAGCTCACTCCACGATTAAGGTGTATGTGGCGGCAATACCGGCCTTCCACTCCCTTACTGATGGTCGTTCAGTGGGTAAGGATCCGTTAGTGGTTTGTTTTCTTCGTGGTGCACTGAGGCTGAGGCCTCCTGCCCACTCCCGAGTTCCAACTTGGGATCTGGCGGTGGTACTCAGGGCCCTCTCTCGAGTCCCCTTTAAACCGTTAGAGCAAGTCTCTGACCGTCTCCTTACCTTTAAGACTGCGATCTTATTGGCATTGGCATCTCTAAAGAGAGTGGGGGATATACATGCCTTGTCTGTGGCCTCTTCATGTGTGGACTTTGCACCCAGTTTGGCCAAAGTCTTCCTTTACCCGCGAGTGGGTTATGTCCTTAAGGTTCCTTTACTACCATCACAGCCAGTAGTTCTTCAGGCATTCTGCCCACCTCCCTGAGGGGAGGTAGACCAGGAAGAGCTGCGTTGTTTGTGTCCGGTGCAAGCACTGGATGCCTACATCTGCAGGACAGCTCATTGGAGGAAGACGGACCAGTTGCTGGTGTGCTTTTGTCCTCCTCGTAGGGGTTCACCTGCTTCTAAGCAGACCCTGAGCAGATGGATTGCGGATACTATTTCCATGTCTTATGAGTCTTCTGGTCTCCCCTTGCTGATGGTATACCTCACTCAACCAGAGGTATGGCGGCTTCTAAAGCCTATCTGGCAGGTGTCCCGGTTCCGGACGGAGGGTTGGTCATCCCCAGTAAACTTTGCAAGGTTTTATGGGCTAGACCTCCCGGCTACCCCGGGCTCGGTGGTCCTCATGCCTTAGTGTGCTGAATCGCGGGGGCTTGGGAGTCTAGGGGCGTGGGTATTTCGTTCCCATAGCGTTATGGTTATATAGGGTATGTATATAACCCTAGTTCCTTGAAGGAACGAGAACTGCGTCCTCTTGCCATACCCCCTGCGCCCCTTCTGGGCGCCTGCTTCATGCCTGAGGGCTGGCTTTTATACTTCCTGGTCGGTGACATCACCCGAGAGTCTCAGCACTTCGTTTGACGGTTTACACAGCAGTTTCAGAGTGTGGTCACGCTGGAGGCGTTTTCGGACACAGTTCTTGTTCCTTCAAGGGACTAGGGTTATATAAATAACCCGGAGACGTTTTGCAGATTATCGCTGAACAGATGATGAACAGACAAAAAATTTACTTTTAGATCACATAAAAAGTTAAGCTAATGTCAAAAAAGGCTTTTAAAATAAAGCTGGCTTCAAAGCCAATGTGCCAAGATACTATAATGATCTTTAAACAAGTATTTTTTTATGTCTGTATTGTGGCGGGTGACTATCAGCGTCTCCCTGGCAACTCACGGGAATCACCGAACCTGGTGGAGAATTGCGGGCATTACACCTGGCCTAGAGACAGCCGAGACAGAGTTACTTCAACACGCTGCACCCACCACCAACCCCACTG
>JAUMHI010000055.1:5128156-5139347 GCA_032359435.1 Enteromius unitaeniatus | reverse complement strand
AGGTAAAAGATAAAGGTAAAACTTAAAATATAAAGTAAAATTAGAAACGTAAAATTAGAAAATAAAAATATCCAGGGATGTACCGGAGGCGAGGGACGTTTTCCCCAATAGGCGGGACCTTACACAGCCATAGTGAAAAGACATTTATCTGGGGTTATTGGTTTAATCCAGAAATGTGACTTGTGTTTCTTACATCCAGATGAGACCAAGCTGACTATAATGGATGTGGAAGTACTGGAGCTCTGGACCAGAACCGTGACCAGAATCCCCACCATGAGTCCTGCTACGGGGTTGGAAAGGATGACATTGTCCTGGAAAATGTCTCCAGCCACTTTGCCTGACAAAAGAGCAAGAAATGTAAAACATTTGAATTATTTTATTAAACTAGATTTGATCTCATAATCTTAAAAAGACCAAAAATGATGTAATTGCAAACCAGCAGGAACAGATTCTTCCTTGGAACACAAAACTTTACACCCAGTGAAACTGTTTAGAGACCGATACGGTTGATTATTTATCTTTTCAAAACAAAATCTTTTGGGTTTCAAAGAAAAAGAGAAAAAAGGTATTCAAACAGGTTTTACAAAGACTGACAATAGAATAATAAAAAAAAAACATTGTGTTTTCAGTTGAAACAAACCTTTAACAGCACATTGTGGTTTGTTTTTGTACAGATGACATGCACCACAGAGCTGCATGCTGAAGCTAATCATGCAAATCCATTTCTTCCTTGTCATAAACATACATTTAGAATTGATTAACTAAATCTTAATGCTTAACCAATGATCACAGCCTTGTAAACACAGCAATTTTTCACATGTACGAGTGCTAAGGTCTTTAAAATATGGCAAACAACCCTCTTCACATAGAAGAATAGATGTGGTTAAAAGATGCAAAAAGTGGAGTAAAGGTCAGTCAAGGATGAATAATTACCTCCAGCCAGTTGAAAAGCAGAGCTTAGGATGTCCAGTGAGCACACAAACCCATAGAGCAAAAGCAAGAGGAGAGGAATCCTCAGTAAGCTAATGAACATTGAAGACATTACTCCAGTTCTGTCCTCGCTGGTCTTTGTGGGCACTACCAGAGAAGAAAAAACCTCTTTAGTTACAGTCTAATACATTTTCATCCACACAATGTTCCTGTCTCAATGTTGTCGATGTGCATGTGAGCTAATTTATTAACATTGTTGCTTTGTAGAGTTAAAAATAAGCATTCTGGAATGCAAAAGCCTAAAAAGTCATTTGACTTAGACACACAATGGACTTTGGGAAGATGTCCTGCTTCCCAGGGTTTGGATGAAGGATGGTCAGCATCAGTGTTGGAGGTCTGGTCATGGCAGCCGCTCACCAGGTCCAGAACTGTGCTGCTTTTTCTGGTGTCATGACCCCCTCCTGGGTCAGAAAGAAGAAATTGATTCTAGACATTTTCATTACTTAAACACATTTATTATTTCATCATAAACCCACGATAGTGCTTCTGCCACTTGATCTCATTTTTGGTAATATACGCAAAAACATTTTAAGTGTGACTTGGCATATCACTATATGTATCATCTTTCCATATGGAAATGTGATACAATACACAATACATATAATTCTCTATTAATAGTGATTTTGACATACACAGTATGTTGCCAATCATGCAATATATAACTTTTACATATATTCTCTGAATAAAGATATTAAGTTTATATAAAAACCTCATAATGAAATATCTATACACATATTACAACAATATCCATATGAGGATATTATATATAATCCATATTATATTGTATTATATGTAGCAACAATACTTGTCACCAATATATATTTTATATACATAAACATATTTGCTAATATACGAAATCTTTAACATTTTGAATGTATTTTATATGTTTTTTACTTCATATGACAATATAATATATAGATAATAATATATATGTAATACACGGGCCCATATAAGCCTACATTTGGGCCAGTAAAGATTTTTTTATATTTTTAAAGAAGTCTCTTATGCTCACAATGGCTGCATTTAATATATTAAAAATTCAGCAAAAAATTATTGAAATAATTGAAATTAATTACTGATATTTAAAATAACAGAGTTTTATTTTTAATATAAAATGTAATTTATTACTGGGAATTAGCATCATTACTTTAGTCTTCAGTGTCACATGATCCTTCAGTATCAGAAATCATTCTAAAATGCTCATTTGATGCTGAATAAACACTTTATTGTCACAGCTCGAAGAAAAAATGTCTAAATGGGTCTGACATCTTACCATTGAAGCTGATAGTTTGCTCTGCAGTGGTGATTCTGATTGGTCTTGAGGACATGTTGCAGTCTGTGTAGAGATCAAAAGATATTTCATGATCATTTCTCTCCGTCGCACAGTGATCTTTAACTAGGTGTTCAGTTTTTTACATATAAAGGTTACAGTTACAACACAGATGATTTGCATGTTTAAATTCATATGCAAATGATAATAGTTTTCTACAGCATACAGAATTTGAAGAACTTTAGAATGAATACATAATAAAAATGTTTCACGTTTTGGGTGAACTACTAGTATTTATTCAAACAACATCAAAATGAATAACCTGCTGTCACTTCAGATCCATTATTGTCTACATAATTTATTTCTTATTCGCTTTTCTTGACGATCTTTCAAATAAGCGAATGTTTGTCAAGATAGTGAAGATGATGACAACACATTTGTGGTCCCTCACGGACGCGCTTCCCATCTGAAATGCCTCCACAGCCATCAGCTTTGTTTCACAGCTGCTCTGTTTTAATACCAGGTAAATGTGCTTTTTATGTCAAGGTTACTGTCGAAACACGCAGTCTGTCTGGAAAGCGCTCTCACAGGACCACATACTAATGTGTTTCTGAAAGCAGGAGCTCTTGAATGTCAGAGCAATTAACGTGAATGACAGATTATGTTCTTGTTCAGTGGACACGGCATCGTCACAGGTGCTGCTTTCTCTGTTCGTGGCTCTCTGTAGAGGAACACACGTTTATTCTGGGTTTTAGTTAAAGCAAGCTGTGTGGAAGTTTTATTTTACCGTGAAATATCAGTTTCTAAACCATTCACTGGCTTATAATGAGGCGAATGTATTTGGTTTCTTTGCTGCTCTGAGGGGATATACGGGTAAATTCTGTGACAATGGCGGATCTCAGCAAATGCATCAGTACGTTATAAATTTTTGTTATAATGTACTCTAGTAGGTGCAAACCTACATGAAAATTGGTAACCAAACAGTCGGTGTATATGATAAATGAGCCCGGTCTCATGAAAATGCATATAAATAGTAGGCCTATGAAAAATAAAAAGGAAACTCGTGAAAGTGGACCTTGGCGAGCATATGACACAAAATTTGTTGGCGTACATATAATGCATCTACCCCAACAACCCTATATAACCATCACATAGCATAATACATACAGTTTTTATTTGGCATATACTATTTTACGCACTTTAATGAAATAGGGTTGTATGCATTTAGGGTACTTTTTATTTAGATACTTATGCAGGAAGGCAAAGGGGGCCAGCAACTTTTTGGTTAAACATTCTTTAAAACTTCAGAAGTTTTCTGACTCAGGACGACTGTAAGTAGCCTAGTGCTTAAAGCAAACAACAACAAAAAAACCTTTTTAGCTATAAAAGTTTTCTATCATTACACATTTTTTTTCATAAAAGAGAAATTTTAGAACAAATTGCTCTGAACTCTGTACCCTGTACCAATGAGCCCAAAACAGCAATTTGGGGTGAAAATGTGTGCTTTGAGTTTCCCTGCCATAAAACATACGGTTTGCCATAAACCAAGGCCTACACACATGCAGCAAACATGATCATTTTTCAATTTCATTTACAGCTGTGGCACTGAAAGAGCTCTGCATTTGGAGCCTGTGCTCTCACACTGACCTGCTTTTGTATAAATGGAGCTGTACACGGCATTAAAATCTCACCCTTATCAGCACAAGAGCACAGCAAGCGGCAAAATCACAAGACGGCTTATGCAATGCCATTCTGAGCACTGGACCGGGCTTTCCATTGTGACCCTGAGAGCCAAATATGGCTTTATTGAATGCAAGCCTGCCACAACACTGCATGAACTCAATCAGGAATACGTGCACAGAACAACAAGAGTCCTGAGAGTGCTTTCTTTAAAATAAATCTCCCTTTTTTTGTTTTCTAATGCAATGACATCAAGGCATTTAAAGGGTTCAAATGTGCTTTGGGGTCACTTGAAGAAGAAGAAAAAAAATTATTTTGCTCGAAGATTAATGATAAATATGATCATTACAAAGAAGCCACACATAAAACATTTGATTAAATGTTAATCTTGCAGCTGAAAGACTGAATCAGTATTTGCTTATGAAAACATACTTCAATAAACTGTTTTATTTAAAACTTATATATATGTTTTTAATATAGGTTTTCTTTTTATAATAAGAGTTCCTAGATCTCCATAGTGGATTGTAGTGAATATTTTTTATCATATTCTTTATTGTAATCTTTTTTGTTTTACTTCTTTAAAATGTTTAGTTAAATGTAGTAAATTAGTTTTGTCATCTTTTGAATTATTATATTTTAGTTTTAGATAAGTTCAATAAAATTGAGAAATAAGTAAGATAAATAGCCTAAAATAAGTTTAGGGGATTTTTTTTCTCATTTTATGGCTTCAGTCTGAGGTTAGTGCTTACCAATAAGGTAGACATTAAACAGTGAAGGTTTGATAAGCTTAACAGTGTCTGACTAATATATAAAAGAAGCAGCAGGTGATTCTTCAATAGTAACATTGACAGATTAATATAAAGGTCATATAATTATATATAATTAATATAATATAATATAATCAAATAATACCTTTTCGGGGTCCAGATTTGATTCCACAGTGGTTGATGAGGCTCTTAAATTGAAAGTCCGCATTGTAAAGGAGGTTTATATGGGAATCCCTGTCATGAGGTGTCAATAATGACCTTCTCTGACTAATTAACTCATGGCCCATCAGAGTTCAGTCAAACGAGTGAAGATCCAAATGCAGGATCAGTGATGCATAAATTGCTGTGTTAATAAACCAGTTAAACATTTGTATTAAAGTGAGATGAACAGTTCTACAGATCCTATATGAAATCTGGCCTTTTCTGTTTAAAATCTACCCATTTCCTCAGACTTCAGCTTCTCTTTACCGTAAAATCATGACATCTTGTGGCGAGATGCCACAATGTAATTTCTTTTTTCAACCTTTAAGGTAATTTTACATCTTTTTAAGTGCTATGTATATTTTTATGTGTGAATTATCTGTATCTCCATGGTAGGTTCCAGTGTATTTTTACAAATGTAGACATTTTTACATTTATTTTATAAAACAAATAAAGTAATTTAGTTGTGTTCATCACCTTTTTATGTCTGTGAATGTTTTATTTGCTTATTAATGCAGTTATTTAGTATGTTACAATATTAAATCAAATTTAAATAAAAATGTTACCTTGACAGTTTATGGTTTTCATTTAGTTATGTAAAACAATTGTGAGTGTTTCTACAGCAAACGTATTTCAGTATATGATAACTCATCTCACTTTAAAATCTCTTTTCATCTTCCTGAAAAGGTTACCTGTAAACAATAACATTTTCTAGTTTATGTGACTTCCTCGATCTTGTCAAAGCAGGTGAACATTTGAGACACTGCCAGCTGGCATCAGTGCCATTACCTCAAGGCAACAAAACAAGTTTTGGTGTATAACTAGTTGTTAAATGTTTTGTTGATCTTCACAAGAAAAGATTGCGTTAGATTTGAATACTCAAAAAGTGCAAATTAAACACACCATGTCTAAGTCTTCAGGACAGTTGTGATAAAGATTTTTATTAAAGATTTATATTTACTAAAGAAAATGAGTGGCATTTGCCTGTACAAAAAGTACTGGCCAAATTGATCTTTAACGTTATGGGTTTATTAAATTATTAAGCCCAGTGAGTAATAGTGATGCTTAAAGCAATACAACAAAAAGTAAAACAAAACTTGACATTAGTCACTGAAGATTAAAAACTGGAGCAATATGAATGATTTTAGCATTAGCTCATGGAGCTGGGGTCAGTTGTCAGTCATGTGTGGTCTGGTCAGATTAATTATTGTGGAAAGGCCTGCAGTGTCAGCAGTAAGACAGTATGATGCACCGGTTCACCTCTGAAAAAATTTAATCCCGGACAGCCATTAAAAAAATATATAAAAAGGGTTGCAAGTGTTTAGGCTACATTTACTGTACACGGAGAGTTTGGTTATTTACAAAAGCGGCAACCATATTTAAGAACTGAATTCACTTTCTAATAAACTATTCATGAGAGATTCATTAAATCTGTTGTAGAAGGCTGCTCTTGAAGTTTTGAATAAATTGTAACAGCTAAAATTCTAAATTTGTAAAATTCCAAAACGTATTCACCCTCAGGCCATCCAAGCTGTAGATGAGTTTCTTCTCAACACAAACTCAAATTAAGGATACTCTTTGTTTCAACTCAAAGACATCATGTTTTACACTTTATTAAGCTAATGATCATTTGTTGTTTCAACTTGATGCTCTGAGTTAAAACAACTTACTATGTCACATTATCAGTTTGAGAAAATTCAAGTCAGCTCATACTAAAGAGTCTTGTAAATGGTCTGCTCAAAAATATTTAATATTTTATTGAAACAAATTGAAGCAGAGTGGTACAAGCTTTAACACTGGTTTGACAATACAAATTCTTGTCAGGAAAAGAGGTTTTAAATTAAGTTTATAAAACCAATTTCGGAAGGAGTACGCAGTTAATCAATAACTGATCTCTGCCTCACCAATCTTCCACTCATCTCATCTCCCTATCAGATCTCTCGCCACTCCCTATAAATATCCGGATCTCCTCCAGCATCTCGATCTCAGTATCCTGCCTCCTCCCCAGCTCCCCCTCAGATTTCACCAGGCTATCTGGGCTATCTGGGTAGCTATTTTAGTATTTGAGGCTCTAGTACACTGTAAAATTAGTGAGGGAAAACCTGTGCCTTTAAGCGAGTCGCCATCTGTGAACCGTCAGTGAAAGTCAGCCGAGGCCGGGATGAATTTGAATGTTTGTCTGTTTTTAGAATCACAGTACAAATGTGGTGAGTGGCAAAAAAGCTGATAATGATGCATTTTGGAAGCTTAATGTCACAACATCTTCCACAAACAGATGTGCAGCACAACCCAGGCCGCGGCTGGCTTGACCGGTATTTACCAATGGACGTTGGATCAGCTGACCACACGCGGTCTTACTTAGAACACAGTCACTGTTCTTCTCACAAGGAAACAAAATAAAATAACAATCAGTGAACACTTAAGGTCAAAGACCAACTAATATACAATCACTGTGAATCAAAGTGACATAACTATATGAGGCTCTGGAAAACATTCATGGAGCATGGTCAAATTTGCTTACACCCAATAAATCGTAACATTATTTGTTTATTATTACAAACAGAAAAACAAAAACTCACCTTCTTCTCAGTTCTTTATGTTTCTCGACACGAATCCTCATCAGGTCTCCAGGCATTAACTCAAAACGGCGATGACTCTGCTTCTCTGTATTTCGCGTGGTCTCAGTGTATCCCCCCAACATATAACTTACAGACATGAGTTAAGTCAACTTTTGCAAGCCAGACAAAACGCAGAAGTAGTCAAGACAACATATTACTTTAAGTTTAATTTTCAAGAAAGTGTAAACTTAAATATCCAAAATGAAACACTGCATGTTTGTAAGACACAAATCCATCGTTAAAGCATTTAAACTTCAAAACCATCGCTTCTAGTCAAATTACAAGATCATAATCGATAATAAAGCTTTCTCCAGTGAAAAGGTCTGTCCCCTGTTGTCCTCTCTAAATTCACCCACTTAATGGTTTAAAACAGTTTTCAAACTCACATCGTGGATAACCTGAGGGGAAGTAAATTTCAGCTTTTTGGGGGTGGCAGGGAGGTATTACTTAAACTTAACACTTATCGATTGTTTAATTTTACTTTGGTCAAAAACTATATAGACTGCAAGGTTTTCATGTATCTTCTTTACAGCTGTGAGAGCGACTCCTGTATTCTCAAATTCACTTCACCACTGAACTTTAGCATGATGAATGGTTAAAACTTTATTAGCACAAATTGTTTAACTTATGGCATGGATAGAGTAAACACTTACACAACATCTTCAGCTGACTCATACATTATGTCAGCTCTGTTCATGCCAATAAATAAGTCAACAAATGAGTGTCTGACACTATTTGACTTAAAGGGGCCCAAATACATGAGAAAGCTAGTGTGGAGTGAATAAAACATTCAATAAACATAGCATTAGACAGTAAAATATGCTGAAACTTTTAAAACACAAAAGGAAAAAGTTATTTTAGCAAAACTAACTAACAGACTCATTTTGATATCTCTGGGTTTCTATGCAGTCCTTAAAATGACGGGAGAAATAGATGGGAAGAAAAGCTTGTATTTACTCGCAAAAACTGCATTACCTCAAGAAACTTTGCTTTCTATCACTTTTGTGATACAAAATGCAAAAGCATTGAAATATATATCATATCTTCCATCTAATAGTTTTTTCCACCAAACTGTCACTTTAGGGGCTCTGTTGATTTATGATGTCAGACACCAAAAATATTAATATGACTGCTAAAATGTATGCATTTACAGTATCCCCGGCTGGCTGAGAAGAAATTGAGAAAGATACTATTAATTTAAACCGATTTAGATTGAACTTTTACTGTAATAGCACACATGCCTTGATGTTCATAGTGAAAGCATTGTGTTTATATAAACATGTCAGTGTACATATATGCAGGTTTCTTAATTGTGCAAAAGAAAGAGCTAATGCTTTAATACCAAACCTTGTTTATAAAACCAAGCATTTATCTTTATGTGTGTGTTTGTGTGCGAGAGAAACACAGATTAATGACGGCATCACTTGAGCTCTTCTGTGGATGATGCTGGAGTCACATTTTCTTCTGGTCCCTCCTGAAACAAGTGATAAACACGGTTTTATATCATGCTGGATATATTTATATAATAACTCATCTGTTCCATATAAAATCTGCTAGATCATGCTAGAAATGTTAACTTAATCTCATAACTCTAATTTCCTAGAAATTACCAGATAATTTTATTTTTAAGCACTCAAAACAAAGAAACAAAAACATTTATAATGGAAGTGAATTGCCCGTTTAGAAGTATTTATTTTATTTAATGACAATACAAGTACATATATTTAATATACAGTTATATACAAATATACAGTTGGTAAAATATTATTCAATATTTATAAAATACCTCAAACACATACATGTCAAATATTTTTTCTCAAAAAAATTAATAGCTTTATTCTTCTCTAGTAAGCAGCATGTACTTCTCCATTAATTACTTTTTTTTTAATCATGGTTTAAATTTTCACTCACTTTCACCTTTTCCAGCTCTGAACCTCCAGGCAGGGATTTCTGGGGGATGTGGAAGGCCTATCATGAATCAAAAGACAGTTATTCAGTCAAATAATAATTGGGAAATACATAGTGGTCCTATATATTAACATGTTTTCTTGCAGAAATAGTTTCAGTACTCAAGGGAACAACAGAGTTTTCTTTAAATGTCTGAGGCATCAAACCAGACTCAAACTGCTTCTATTAATATGTCAAAAGTTTCAAAAACTTGTTGCCAATTAACATCTTATTCTAAAATAGGCAAAATTAACATTGGACATCCAGTCTTACACTAGACAAAATAAATGAATAAAAAAATAAATAAATACAATAAATCAATAGTACATGCATTTATATTGATGCAACTATCAATTAGTTATTTGTGTACTATTTATTCATTTATGTTGATGTAGAAAGGTTTCCTTCACCTTTTTAGCTTGCTGGACTTCCTCTGTAGACTTCGACCTGCTTTTCACCGCATGTCTCTGAGGTGAAGTGGACTGCAAAGATACACCACACACACCCACACACAAACTCAGCACAGTAAAAATGAGCACTCAGCAAAAGAGCCCTTTTCTGTCAGCTCAGCAGGTTTTACTCACCTTCTGATCCATGATTTAATCGTGAGCTCAGACTGGGTGTCTCCTCAAACACAATCTGGTCTAGCCTCGCAGTTGCCTGTCAGAGAGAAGAGAATGAACGATTATTACATATAAGAAGGGCAGTTATTATACAGTGCATGGAGCTGAAGTGTGTCTTGTCTCACTGACACTGGAGGGCACTATAGCACAGTAATCGTTGTCTAAAGAAACAAACAAGGTTAAATAAAAGTTAACCCTCTAATTCCTGAAATAATCGTTTTAAATATATAGGTTGAATAAACTGTTATATGTAGTTATAGTTATATGTGTGTGTATGTGTGTAAGAGAGAGAGAAAGAAGTTCAAGTAAAAGCGATGAGCATGAGAGGTTAAAATCTCATTGTTCTGGTGTCACCGCGAAGATCTCTGTGGCATGAGAGGAGGAAGACACACTTCCTATCGATTCATCCACATCAGTGAGTCAACAACACTAAAGGTGACGTTTCAGAGCCAGAGAGACCGTGATACAGCAACACACACTCGCTTGGTTGAGCGGATATCTGAATGATAACCAATGATCTTCATTGTTCTGTGAGCCGGTTCAAAACGTTGTCTTTTTAGCTCTCTAGGCTTTTCAAGAGGCTGTTGTGGTTTCTAACGTGTTCAAGGTGGCTGCCAAAGTGTTGTTATTTAACAGTCTGGGATTGAGGGGGTTTTGATGCCCTGGGGAAGTTTTGATGTGCCCTGTCATGTTTTTTCAGCTTCTTAAAAACATCTTAATGGATAAAGTCTGATTACACTGTATTCGACTATCTGGGCAACAATATTATGTGAGCAACATGTATGTAATCTACATGTTTATGTTTTTTTGAGAAAATAAGGTTTATGAGGGGTTAGAGTATTAAGCAAGCAAGAGGGTTTTTTTCTCACTAAGTCTAAAGTGTATTGCATTAAGTTCTCAGCCGGGTTGTACAAGAGAGCCTCAAAAGTACTTAAATTACAGTTCTATAACATTAACAATTAATATAAAAGTCTAAGGCCCGGTTTCACAAACAGGGCTTAGCTTAAGCCAGGACTACGCATTAGTTTAATTAAGATATTTAAGCAACTTTTACAAAAATGCCTTATAAGAAAATATTACAGGTGTGCATCTTAA
>JAUMHI010000055.1:5111625-5124644 GCA_032359435.1 Enteromius unitaeniatus | reverse complement strand
ATATATGATTATATTTTATAAATTGCTTGCATCCTAATTTAAAAAGAAATTATATATATTACAATTACAGAGGTCAAACGGTTCCTGTAGTTCTTCACCAGGTTTGCACACACTGCAGGAGTGATTTTTTTTTTTCTTTTTGTTTTGCACCTATGCGGAAAATTGTAAACCCCTCCATGATTTCTGAGTAAAAGAACTTGCAAAATCACAGGGTGATCAAATACTTATTGACCTCACTGTATATATAAATAGACTATAGATATTTATATATTAATATTTATATGATTGTTTTATGATCCTTTATTCATGTATGCTATTATATAGATTACAATGTACAGCATCCATACAGCAATTATTTCTTAATAATAAACACTACAACCACCAACAAGCTTAGTCATAAATACAACAAAAATACCATAAATAGCCTTCAAATACTACGTTAAGAACCACTGAGCTCAGTTCTGAGTTCAGAATAATCACTATAACTCAAACCTTAATGAGTAATAATAACAATGACACTTGACTTTTGCTCAGATCTGAACAACTAAAGATCTAAACACAAGACAGAGGCTGAAAAAAGAGGCTTAAAACCAATGAAGTGATTTAGACGTGAAACAAGGGCGACAAGAGATGTGACCTCGCACTATGCTTCAATTAAGAGGACTAATATAAAACCTATCAACCCATTCTGTAATTCAAATGAGGATTTAATAATGCTCAAATCAGTGTTAACTCTTTAAAAACTCATTTGAACAATGTAAATGTGTGTCTCTGTACTTTGTTAATATTTAGACCTAAATGCATTAAAGATGGCATGCTGTTAAAAAAAAAAAAAAAAGCTAAAAATGACATTAAAATCTGGAGACCAAAAGATACCATAGTAAAGCTTCCAAAACATAGTAAAGTGATATAACTATCTGATATATCTATATACGGAAAACAAGAGATACAATTTTTGAAGAACAGTTGGTCATAGCCACTGAATTCTCTAGTGTTTGTGTGTGTGTGTGTGTGTGTGTGTGTGTGTGTGTATATATACACACACACACGCACACACAAACATATAGATACATACGTGTGTGTGTGTATGTATATATATTTATTTATTTATATGGTCAATGGCTAGTCAACTGTTTGGTTACCAACGTTCTTCTGTTTTTCGAGTATATGACAATTTTCATTTTTGGGTGAACTATCTCTTTAACATCAGTTCCAGTCATGTCATGCTGTGATGATATTTCTGTGAGTCAGACCTGCAGTACATATTTAATAACACACTAACACCTTCATTTGTGGTTCATAATAAATTATTAAAAGAAAACATTCAGCAGGGAGGACAGAAATTTCCATAGGCACTAAGATCATGTTGATGATGTTAAGCTTTTTAACATCATGACATTAGAACCAGGGCTCTGATTGTCAGGAATCAAACCCATTTTACTCCATGTTACTGAACACAAATCATCAGAATAGGAAGCACTTTAAGTAAATTCGCCCTTCAGTGATTCTGGAGCAACTGCTGCATACAAATACACCAATATAACACAGACACACACACACACCCTGGTGTTCAAGACAGGAGCACATTACACAATTCTAACACAAATACAATAAAAAACATACTGTTAATCAATTATAATCCAAGGATGATAAAACGATGAAGGCTTACCCTGTGTGTCTGTGAAGGTGAGCAGCCAGTGAGTGAATCCTTCTTGGTTCACGATGCAGTGTCTCACCATCCCTCCCTTTTTCTCTCTCTCACACTCACACACACACACACATCCCATTCATAATTTCACAGACAAGCATATACAGCCACCAGCCCAATCACGAACACACTACTAATGAGTGTAAGAGAAAGATGAAGGCGAGACAGAGAGAGATGAAGGGCTGGAAACATTTAAAATGCAGAAGATCATGTTTCTGGTGATATTTAAATGATGTAAAGCAATCTGTTTACAGTTCATATCAATGTGTCTGTTTAAACACTAAAATTAAGTCTCAGGATTATTGAAAATGTATATTGATGAATAATACTTGTAGGAGCAAATGAGTTTGAACACTGATGGATAGACACACATATAAACAAAGTTAGATAGACCATTTGTTGTTGACTTTAATTTACACAGTGGTAGTCATAATGTCTCAAAATAATTAAACATACATTATTTAAAGGGTTAGTTCACCCCAAAATGAACAAATTGAATTCAGTCACCCTCGTATCGTTCTAAAACTGGAAGACCTTCGTTCATCTTCGGAACACAAATTAAGATATTTGTGATATCAGAGAGCCATCAGACCCTCCATAGACAGCAAAACAACTGAAATGATCCCAGATCTAGAAACGTGATATAAACACTGGTAAAACAATCTATGTGACATCAGTGGCTCAACTTCAGTTTTGCAACGCTACATTACTAAAATATCTTAATTTGGGTCCTGAAGATGAATGAAAGTCTTACAGGTTTGGAACTACATGAGGGTGAGTAATTAATGACAGAATTATAATTTTGGGGTGAACTAAGCCTTTAAGGCAGGGCTGTCCAAGCTCCGTCCTGGAGGGCCAGTGTCCTGCAAAGTTTAGCTCCAAACCTAATTAAACACACCCGAAGCAGTTAATAAAGCTCTTAAGGTACGGTCACACTGCAGTTTGGGCATGCAGACATTTGTCGTATGCAGCTGCCAATATGGGCGGTTGTGTTGCACAGTATAGCACGGCGTGACATGGCTAAAATTAGCACCAAATTTTTTGCCAGACAAATTTGAAGATTTTTGACCATTTTTTGCGTGAAGAGAAAAAGGTCATGCCGTAACCAAACTGGCCTTCACATGATGCGATTTCACAGGTCAGAGTTCACCAAACTTGAACTTTGGAATGATCCAAGTCCCTACCCCTAACCAAAGTGTATTCTCAAAATCAGTGGGAAGCTGATTTACAAGAATGTAGAAGAATCCAACCCTAATCACAAGCCTAAAACATATTTCCTGAAAAACTATCCCTTAAATCTGATTGGTGGGTTGGAAAGTTGCTCCAGAATCAACAAGAATGTTGATCCAGGAACCTCTTGTACTTGGTGAAATCAAGCTCACCACGAATATACACACAGGCCTACAAATATGTTGCCCTGATCACCTGTATTTCACACAACCATATCAGAGAGAAAGTGATGCATTCTACACACACTAGAGAAATGAATATGGATACTGTGACATCTTTGCTCTAACTGGAATGACAGTATGAGTAAGTAGAGATGCATTTTAAGAAAATGTAAAGATATTTTACTCACTCTTACACCGTTCTAAACTTGATTAACTTTTTGTAGGAGTAAAGGAGACTTTACATGACTTGAGAAGACCTGGAATATCGCATGGAACTAGTTTACTCATGTTTTAAGTAACTGGACTCTTACGATTTCTCACAACTATAAAGTCAGATGTGCAAGACCTAAACTCAAAATTCTGAGAAGTCCAAACTATGAAATGTTAAATTATGAGATACTCCGCAAAGCTGTTGTATATTTTTTTATATTTAATAATTTAGCAGACTTACAGACTTGTATAAACCAGAATAGTGAAGTGTTAATTTAGAATTGTCTTGTAGAATTTTGAGAGTGAGAATTCCAAGTTTCTCTCTCATAATTCAAAACACTTTTGGAGTTTGGAAAAAAATAAAAATCAATAAAAACGAATGACTTTAAATTTAATATCAGTCCAGTGTGCAATACCTGCTTTCATTTTACACAAAACAGCAGTACTAACCAAATAATGCATTTAAATGAATGATCTGGATAAAAAAAATTAAATAGAAAAACAGAATGGCATTTAATTTAGGAAATTTTAAATGTATTATTTTTCCAAAAACTAAATATGGCCTTGCTCGTCTTATTTTATATCAGATTGTGTCACCAGATGAAACAAAGTGCCTAAAAATCACACGCAACACAGTGCAGTTTCCCACAACAGCTCACACAAAACCTTTTTTTAATCAGAGACTAAAACTCACTGTGAACAACACCACACTCAATATAAAGTCATACTAATGTGTTCCCATACCAAATATCTTCTAAGAAATAGGAGCAAACTTGATATTGCACACAATACAATCTGATATGAAAATAAATACAATTGTTTTAGCAGGCAAATGTAGTTGGATATTTTTTTAAGGAAATTTTGCCATAATTTTGCATTATTTGACAGGCAGCGTTTCTAAGAGCTCTACGTGACAGCGTCTGTAATATACAAAATATACATCTTACTCAATCACTCACAGTTAAAAAACCTCAACTTTCTCTCTCACACTCACACACTCACACACACAGACACACACACAATTGCATAACCTTATAAGAGTTTCTCTCCTCCAGTCTGCATTAGTTTCAGGTCTTAAATTGCTTTAATAGTGCTTGAATGATTGTCAGGTCAAAGGGCACAATCCTCTTCCTGTGTCTGGTCGCAGGAAGTCTGCCCTTTGCTCCCTGCTGCCAGCTGCAGGAACTGCGGTATTTCCAGCTGTTCTTTGGTGAGTAAACCACGTTGGTCATCCACACGACTGCACTGTGCACGAGTCAACAGCTCAACAAGACCTGAAAGAAACCAGTCCGATAGATTGGATGTCAGACAAATAGGGTCATATTCATAATGACTTCAAGCTACGTCTTGCAGAACACTGACTAGCATGCAATATGCCTAATGTACATTAATATTAATAATACAATAATTAAAATAAATACAAATAAGTACAAACATAAATGTAATAAACTATAATAATAATACAAAAAAAAAATTAAATGTAAAAATAAAATGATTAATACAAAAATAAAAATGCACTATATAAATTGATTCAGTTCTCACAATGGATGGACAAATTGAGAGCACTGCATTGTGGGATATTATTCTATGCAAAGCACTCTTATAGCAGACTGTACCCATATATTTTATTTCGAAAAACCAGTGTAGTTTGCACATGAGATCATGCATAAAGGTTGCAACTAGCATGTTAATATACACCATAATGTAAGATTTATGCATTACCGTCCATGTCCTGGTTTTTTCTGGTTCTGTGATTGGATTTGGGTATTGGTGAAGCGGCTTGAGTCTCCAAACCAGCTAGAAATGCAGAGATATACATCATTAAACAGTCTGATGAGTGAGGAAATGAGATCACTGATAAGAGAGAAGCTAGATCTCATGTCAGTTAACACCTCCCCCATAATCCTATTTTTAAGGTCTGGTGTAATATGGTGGTCCCTTCAGCCCTCTCCACTCTATCTGAAGAGCTACAGTGAGAAAATGAGCTTTAAAACACTGCTTTAAAGCCTGGGATGACCGCTGAGGTGGAGATTTCATTTGTGTGGGGCAAAAATACAGTGACGGGAAAGTACAATAAGCCTAACGCAAACTGACACAAGAGAGTTTATCACGAGCGGTTTGCATAACTAAACTCAGAGACATTGATTTAAATCCTGCAGGAAGATAGAAGAAGTGGAAAAGAAATAGACTTCATTGTTTTAGCCTGATAGACTTCAAAATGTCAAAAATATAGCCCTTAACTTTATGCATTTAACACAGTCTATAGATTGTTTTTCCTTCACTATCTGGCCCAAATGATCTACTACTATTTATTCTCATTTTATTTTAGTTTTGTAGAGCTTTTCAAAGCTAGGTACAATGTGTGTCAGACTACAAAAATGTATTTTAAACCATTTGATCCAAACAAAAGATATTAAT
Source organism: Enteromius unitaeniatus (assembly GCA_032359435.1). Taxonomy (NCBI): domain Eukaryota; kingdom Metazoa; phylum Chordata; class Actinopteri; order Cypriniformes; family Cyprinidae; genus Enteromius; species Enteromius unitaeniatus. The sequence continues at coordinate 5,118,917 of JAUMHI010000055.1, read as the reverse complement.
ATGCAAACTAAAATGAGAGATGTATCAATTTTAGTAAGCATAAGTGTAATTAATTTAAATAAAATGAGTAAAAAAAAAATAATTTTAATATATACATATTATGTATATTATATATATATATATATATATGCACATACATACATATATGCATGTATGTATGTATAATTTTAAATATATATACACATACAAACAAACACACATACACATTATATATACACGCATTCCACAGTATAAATACACATATATATATATATATATATACACATATACATATATATATACACACACACATACACATATATATATATATATGTGTGTGTGTGTGTGTGTGTGTGTGTACATATATATACATTTGTTTTGTAGATCTAAAACTGTGCCTAGTTTAGAATAAATTTAGAAAAAAAACAAAAAAAAACTATTAACACACCTTTAACTTTGGCCAAACGCACTGTTTTGCCGGACAGACAAAACACATTTGTGTTCATGTTTAGAAGTTCATTTGAGCCACTCTGAAATTATGAATAAAAAGGGTTAATTTCATATGATCAGTGTGTTCACAAAACACCAATTATTCAACATATCTTTCATCAGTTCTTCACGTCACATGATGTGTTTACGCACCAGAGTGACCTGCACCTCCTGAGGTCTTAGTTGGTGTTTCTGTAGGACAGCAGAAAGTGCATAGCCCAAATTCTTGCTTGACTTTGCAATGATTCCTATCGTTCTTTCTGCAAACACAATGTCTAGCCTGCACACAAACAAACACATCTGAGCACCAGCGCCATTACAGAAATAAAACTAGAACCATTAAGAAACACTCATGGGTTACTGTTATTAGCTGATGCTATTAATGTTACCAAGTTATTATTATAGTGATTAATGTTTTTTTATTAGAGATTATCTATGGTCTGTCCACAAATAGTATGTGTGACTCACGCAAATGTAATTTTGAGCTCCAAAGTGAGTTGCTGATCTCCAAACACAGAGCTGTCCTGATCCAGAGAAAGAGGCTGTCGAGAAGCAAACACGTTGATCATCCTCACAAATATCATGGTATATAAAGGTTTATTTATTTTCTTTGCATCGCAACATTCAGACTGAATTACTGATGGCAGATGTATTCTGACAATGTTTTTCAGACTTTTCTGACCGGACCCTGTCAGTGTTCATTACTTGGCAATCAGTGGAATTCACAAGCTTCTCTGTTTTCATCCAAAATATTGTGATTAATGACTAAATTTTCCTTTTGGGGTGGAGTAACCCTTTTAAAAAAAAAAAAAAACAGTAATAGTATCTTAATGATGCCAAAATAACTCATCTCTACATATTTAAATGGTTCAGTGTTGCAGCTCATTTCGCTCATTTCACATGCAAAGCAGTTAGCCAATCACAGCAGGGTTAATTTACATAAAGTCATAAACTGAAGTTTGAAGTGGCTTTAAAATATCCAAAGTTAGCGAGAGGGCAGAGCAAAATCTTTGAAAAAGGAAACTGACAGATGTTGCTGCAATTAAACAGCTAGTATACAACAGCCAATGTGGAGAAAGAATATTCAAATATTTTGAACTATTATTGAACAAACTGAATTGACTTGAGCTAAATAATGACATTATTGGCTTTTCATAGCCGATTTAAAGCTGAATACTGGGAAGCTGCTTTAAAACAATCTGTCTTGTATTAAACGAAATGCAACCTGACAATGCTTGCCGATGTTAAAGTTCTTATAGTAATAATGCTGAAGTCACTGGTAAGATAAATGACTTATAAAAAGGCATATAGGTTGCCCTCATTTAGCTTGCTGGACTAACCTTATCTTTGCCGCGTAGGTAGATGATGACATCTTTCAGAGGAAAGCCTCTCTTTTCACACAGGCTGCTCAGCATGTCTCGGAGGCTCACATTGGGTCTGGCAGGGGCCAGGCTGGCGGTCCCGTCTGGCAGATAGACACAGCAGTACTTATCCGCTGTCGGAGAACCAGAACTCAAGGCTTCTGGATCGGAGATGGCCACACTGCAGCGTCCATTCTGACAGAGAAAGAACGGAAAACTATTAAAAATGTTTTCCTGCAACAGCTCTAATAAAATCAAAACTAGTTTTGAAACTTTGTTCATGCCTATTTTGTTTGCAAGCTTTTGTCCACAGAAACTCCACTCTTAGCTATTATGTCAGTTGGAAGCAGCTTCCAATAGAGATCAGAGATCCATTTAGCCCATTTTTAGTCAATAATTAAATGCCAAATATTTCCATATGAAAAGTGTATTTTTTCCCCATAAGGGCAACTAGTGAAAGCAGGTAGCAAATCATGCTTTTGTTAGGCTGTGATGTCTATTAGCTTCCTTTTTTTGTTACCATTTGGAGGAATATTTGGATTGATGTAGATACCTCAGCTCGCCCGACTCCAGAGACCAACTCCAGACTGCTGTTAGACTTCACGGAGATCTGAGACTCTTTACGAGACACCGTCACATGCTGATATGACTGGTCAGCTGAGAAACAAATACTGTTAGTTCATGTGCAATGGCTGAAAACACGAAAGAAAACCATGCAAGAAAAGAGACATCAAAGGGGTCATGGAATGAAGAATCAAAAAGTTATTGATATTTAAGCAATGTCACTCTGCAATGAAACGGGTTACAAAATTGAATTTTTCGCAATCATGCCATTAAAATAACTATTTTTGGTTCCTCAAAGAACCTTTCAGTGAACAGTTCTTAAATTAAACATATAAATATGTATTTTTTAAATCTAAAAACTGTTTTCCACTACAAAGAACCTTTTCTGTACTTGAAAGGTTCCATAAATGTTGAAGGTTCTACATAGAACCACTGATGCCAATAACAAATAGTTGTTTTATTTTTTATAAAGTACAGAAAGTTTCAGAACTAAAACACCTTTGTTTAAAACATGAATTAACTTCACAGTTGCAGTGAGAAAACCATTTATTATCTATATTGAAATTATTTTTAAAACAGAAAGTAAGAAAAGATTGTGCTCTTTATAAATTTCTAGAGCAGCACGAGTCTATCAGTGGTTTGATCTCTGCATTTTAGCCAAGAATCCTGTTATAATCAATGATACAATTTACACTTTGTTTTCACTACAGTATGTTAGGTATTATAAAGCATTTGGGCAGAGAGGAGTTTATGGTTTACTTCGTAATCATGACCATGTTCAGCTACAATGCAGCACTGCAGCAAAATACAATGCTTTATTCAAAACCGTTACGAATGAATATATTTTGTATGAAAGTATATCAGCCAATCACAGCAGTGGGCATTTCCATTGAAGTCTCACAGCAGACAAATTAGGCGTTCAAATCAGAGTAGAAAATGACAATTTGTATATAAATTATGACAGTTTAAAATGCTATAAAAAAACTATGGGCATCTTCAAACCATTAGTCACATGAAACATGCATGTTCATAAGAGTGACTTTTGAGACGTGGCACGCACTGCAGACGCATCCTCAAAGATGCCACACAGATAGAGAAGCGCTGAGTCAGATTGTACCTCCCCATGAGCCTCTCTTCTCTAACCTCTTCTTCCTGTTGGTCTTGCTGTCAGATGAGGGCACTTTCAACTCAACACTCTGTTCCAAAACACAGTTATACATGTATAAGGACTTTTTTCACTGTGGTTCACAGGCTTGTAGCTCACTGACACGGCATCATATTCCCACGGTGGAGTGACAACACACAGCTCACACTTGTATGCCAAGCAGATTCACTTTTATAGCCCATATTAACAGCATTTGCACTACACATATACTGCAAGTAGTGACTAGAGTATTTCTACTGCACACTAAACTCAATTGAAGATATACTGAAAACTAAGCACTACAGAAATTTTACAATATATACATTATGAAGCAACAAGACAGCAGAGGAAATCTATTCATTAGTTAATCGAAAGGGACAAAAAAAAAAAAAAGTGTCGCCCTGATTCAAGATCAGCATGCAAAAACTTTCTATTCAGTATAGTCTATAGACAAATTCAGTATTTTTTTACCTCATGCATTAATTAGCATATAGATCCAAATGAAAACAGGCTGTACCAATGAAACTAAAATACGAAGCTGTTTTCAACATTGATAATGGACTATGTGATTCTAAAGCCAGCTTATTCAGTTTAAAAAAAATAAATAAATAAAAATCACAGAAATAAAATTCGATTTTACATGACTTTAATCTGTACAAATATTTGGTAACTCTTCTATAAAGCCTGTATTTATAATACATTATATGGGTATTCTTAAGGCAATAAAATGACTGTATATCGCATTAAAAAACACCTTATTATAACAGATTATAATTTTTATAATTATTCAAGAGATGTTATAAAACATTATATTTACTTATTTTAACTTAAGTGTATCGTTATTTATGACACGCAATGAACACCATATTAAATCTACTTCATTTATAATGAATCAAATCACTATATCAAATCTTGACATTGTTTATTTTAAGATCTTCACAGTACCTTACAACAGCTTGTGAGTGGTTAGGTGCCGAGTGTTAATCGAGTGAGGCTTATGTGAGCTAAATACTATATATAGTAATCTATTGTAATCATGTTCCTTGTGTGTTATAAATTACTCTTAAAAGCTTTAACCACAATTAAGTAAATATTATAACATTCAAAATTGTTCTTATGAATATTCATGACATGATACAATATATTATAAAGTTATTTATAAAACTGTGCATTATGCATTCATTATAACGCCTTAAGAATACCCTTGTATTATAAATACAGGCTTCATACAAACTGTTACCAAATATTTCTTTATATTACTGTTTTTTTTATCAAATAAATGCAGTCTCGGTGAGCCAAAGAGATGAGACGTCTTTCAACACACTTGTGTAGGAATCCATTTTCAGTGTCTGAGATTATCAGTCATTACATTTGGACAGGCTAAACTGGTCTATAACCACGACATCGTTTCAGTTTTTCTGGTCATTTCACGTGTTACATCCGGTCAGATCTTGATCAGAATACTAAAAGGCAGAAGGTTTGCCACTTAAACAGTCAGACTTGACATGACTAGGGTTAGGAGCACTATGGTTTGTGTCACAGAAATGACTTTAAAACAAAGTTATTGCTCCCCATGCCTTGAACCGATTTTAAGTGTCTTACCTTTCTGTTATTAGGTGGCGTTGCACTCTTTTTGGACATTTTGCTTCTGGGCTCCGGGGTTCCAATGTTGGGAAGAGGACGGCCCTCCACACAAGAGAGCATGCAGTTCTGGTACAACTGAGAGCGGACAAACCTCGTGTAACTGTCCATTTTCATCAGCTTGAAGATCTACAGCAGGGGAAACGAATAAACCACAATTACAGTAAATCATTTAAGACTATCTTTGGCTTTTTATAGTCAGAATTCATGTAAAAGAGTTGCAATGCATAATCTGATCCTTTGGTTTAAATTTTAAAATGAAGGGGGGGGGGGATAAAATGGGATTTTATTCATTAAGCACTTATATTATCCAAAAGATGCATTAAAGCGTAGTTTCTACATATGTAAAAATAATATTTATGACATGTAGATCATGATGAGTATTTTTCTATGACAGTATTGGCTTGTGCTTTTTATCATACCACCCACCCACATCTCGTACCTGTCCCTGTGCTTTATTGAACATGTCGGGTGTAGGTGTCTCTAATGCACTCTCCTCCATCTGGGCCGTATCGTCGATATTAACCGCATGCAGAGAGCTTTCAGAAAGAAAATCGTTGTAGATGGAACGTGCCTCTTTCTTCAGCTGATGGGGGACATGTGAGAGTTTTAGAGTGATAATTGCCTTTGATTTCTAGTCATGATTAAAGATTCAGAAGAAACAAAGCGCAGATACAGAAGACAATCACTCAAACACCTATTGAAAAACAGCATTTCACGTGAATACATCACTGGGATACTGTTATGGTAATCTAAGGGTTGTTAAGGACAGCTACTAAGATGACAAAAAGAAATGCTCAGCTCAGGTCTGCTATTGTGGCCTTAAACCCCAAATAGCTTTAAGACGACTTATAGTACACTTCAGGGTATCCTGGGAAGATACGTAATTTAAAATAAAAATATCTGCATAAAACACTAAATTGCAAATAAGATTAATTTTAGATCACTGCATATTCACATATTAAATATCAAATTAACAAATCCAGTTTCTGCATATTTTAAGGGTTGATGTATCTTCAGAAACCATAAATTCTACTTTAAATAAGTTTAAATGGGTTTAAATAAGATTTTCTATTTTTTCAAAACTTATTTTCATTCACATTAAACATTTTCATCTTGAAAGTTGAAAAAGTATTTTGCGTACCTCTTCCACCCTTGTGTGTGGGATCTTCTTGAACTTCTCACAAGCTTGATAGAACAGGATATTCTCAGCACTCACCTCTGATTTGAGAAACTCCTGCGGGACACATTTGAAGCCAGATCGAAAGATAAAGAACCAAAACACCTCAATGATTCACACATTTCATTCACAAAGCTCTGGGTGTAAATTATGTGTTTTTACGCATGAATGCTTCAAGCATCAAGTTGCTACCTACATGCTGACACATAAAACAAGTTTCAATAACCTGAAATCCTGATCAACTGCTTGGATGCGAAGAGAAGAAAAGAGGTCCTATTTCATTATGCATCTGTCTAATGCTAATAACTAATTGTTTCATTCCATTTCACGAGCGAAAGCCATATTTCTTGAAAAGTAATAGCATTCATACCATTTGCACAAACAAGAGGTTTAACTTACAATCCATAATGGTGATATAAATCTAAAAATGCTCACATTTAAACAAAAAACAGCTCACTTTGAGCTCACAAAGAGGCTCAAACTGAGCAAAAATATAACATTTGAGGGTTTTAGGCATTTATATGATTAAACATTAAGATGGTTTTCTGTTAGCTTGTAATATAAATAAGATCTTTATAACACTATAAAAGATACTAAGATAAAAGTATATAACTATCAGAGGTCAATCTAAAGTATATCATCAATAACGTCTTAGTGGATTAGATTTAAATGCTTAGTTTGATGGTCAAAACATAATGTGATGTAAATCAATGATGATTGAGAGATTAAATGTTCCTTAAAATGCTGATGATCATAATTGATGCTGTTTTTTATATTTTATTTATTTATTTATTTATTTATATATATATATATATATATATATATATATATTTTTTTTTTTTTAACATATATATATTTTTAGCTTTAATTATTTTTACTGCAACTTAAGTAAGCTGCAAAGGCACCATTTGTAACCATTTTGTACTTAACGATA
>JAUMHI010000055.1:5086425-5111525 GCA_032359435.1 Enteromius unitaeniatus | reverse complement strand
TATATATATATTTATATTTATTTTTTTTTTTTTTTTTTTTTTTTTTTATTCTTGGATAATACGTAAAGTTGAGCTGCTTCATTCTGGTAATTGGTCATCTTGAAATATGACTAATATCAAAGTTACTTTATATGTATGTTTGCATCCTAAAAATCCTCATTAAAACTTACGGTGAAGTATCGCACACCGACGTGGTCTTCAAGCAGGTGTTCGAAACACACTGCCCAGCTGACCACCCGACTGGCTGGACCATCACCACTTTGAGGACCACCTGACCTGCTCGAGCTCTCTGATAGGCTGGAGCTGCTTCCACGACTGGTTAACTTAAAGTTGAGCTCTGTATGGAAATGACAGCTAGAGATTAATAAGACCCAATTGTGATCGGACCACAAGACTGACAAGAGTAAGTTCAGTGTAAAGAAATAACACACTCACCCCCATCAGAAACCGCCTGGGTCTGCAAGAGCAAACAAAAACAATAAGTCTACCGTGAGATCAATGGAGGCCTGTATCATAGTCATGAATTAATGCATTAATGCATTTAAGGAAATCACATTTAACAGCTGCATGTATCTGAGCTGTACACACACAGGATATGGGTGTGTCTGATGTTATAAAAAGTTCATTAGGGGACATGACACGACTCATCAAACAGCATGTCACATTAGTGAGGCTGGCTTTCAGCTGACCCACTGGGCAAACACAAAAACATTGCCATGGAAACAATGTGGTAACCTGATTGCGAAATGCTTATTTTCTCAGCAGCTCATCAGGCATTCGCTTTCAGTCTAAAACACAATTCGGCAAGCCATCTAAATAGAGACACACCATGGATTTATTTATTTATTATGCAAGCTAATTGTAATAACTACAAACTATAACTTTGCATTTGTTTAAATCACAAGAACAAAATAAATTGAAATCTTATCCCTACAAAGGGATTTTTGTAAAACCTACCGCACTTCTAGGGAGAATTATATATAATATTATATTATGTAATTTCATATAAAGCTAATTATTACCCTTACAGACTTAAGAATTTAAAATAATAGAGACTGGAGAAAGTGTTATTGTGAATTATGGTAAAACACATTATTGACATCTTAATAATGGATTTGTTTTCTTACAAACAGCTCTTTGCTTTAAAACACTTTAATTGATGGATTGGTGTGGATTACTGCAATGTTTTTTTTAATCAGCTGTTTGGACTCTCATTCTGACGGCACCCATTCACTGCTGAGCATCCAGTGCCGAGCAAGTGAAGTAATGCAAAGATTCTCCAAATCTGATAAAGAAACAAACTCATCTAAATCTTGGTTGGCCTGAGTACATTGAAATATGTCTGAAATTTTAAAAAACTTTGAAATATGATAATGTTGTGAACTATTCCATTTATCTAACGGTAAAATAAATGTTGCTGATTTTTTAGCATTATATTTACTAGTACACAATAGGCAGACACTCGTCCTGAAGCAGTTTCCATATCATTCAAACAACACTTATGAGAGCTCACCCTGCAATTGAACCAGTGGCTTACTTTCAATTACAATTCATCTTTGTCCCTGAAGACGTACCTAGACTTCTCCAAAGCTGCTTTGTCAGATTCAGCAGAGCGATTTTGTCCTCAAATCATCACACCAATTTGGAAATGCAAAGTGGCATCTGACTAATTGTGGATGGATAAACAGGCCTAGACTAGTTAAACAAGCCAACCAGAAGAAAACACCGGTGGTGAAACAGCAGCAACCCATTCGCGACTCTTCATAGCCAACCTCTCTTTTGTCTCCCTGCGCCACAATCTCACCGTTGCAAAGCTCAACTAAACACCGCAAACCACAATTCATCACCTTCTGGATTGCAAACATTCATCAAATCTAGTTTATATTTGCTAGATAGAAGACCAAATGCATAAACTTACAATGGAACAACTCTGAACATATGCACACACCCATCAAAAAGAACCAATCAGCGAAGCTGCATTCCTGAGCTGGAGAAAAACCACCAGCAGGCCTGACCCAGACTTACCATCTGACCCGCTGGCACTGCCAGAGCGTTCATTTTCTTGGACATGGCCACATCGGGGTAGGTGCCCACACTGAGGACGTCGCTCCAAACTGCTTCCCTCTACAGCCACACCGCCTACAAGCCCTCTTTCTAACAGCTCTGTCACTTCCTGTTTCAAAAGGAAGTCTTACCATAGCAACACACCGCAAGAGGAAGTGTGGTTACTCTGACTAAACCTCTCTTTCTGAAAGCAACAGACTGTAAGCAACCCTTTGTGTGGTAGGAGACCTACTCTATGGCCCACCTGCCCCTGCACTTATCCACTGAGTTGAACCTGATGAATGAAAGAATCAAATAACCAACCCCAGCGGATAACCTCAACCCGTTAGGGGTCACAGAAGTACTTAAACACTCAAGTAGCATAACCAGGTTCTTGGTTACTGAAGTAGAGTATGCAGACATGCACAATATGCCTGAGAAAATCGAACAATGAAACTCTTGTGTGCAATTAAGCAATATTTTTCACAGCATTTGTCATACTGTGATGTCACATGTGCAGTGAATCAGATATTACTGTGGAAAACAATTTAACTATAAACAGAATAGATTTGATATAGTTACTGTCAGACCAGGGGAAGTTCTCAGGAAAATGTAGTTTCATATTAACTTCAATATATGTGCTTAGCTTATGTAACAGCTTGTTAAATGTAGCATGCCAATATGTTCTTATATTGTGTTAATCATAAGTCTCAGCTGAAACTCAACAAATAAGTAACAATTAAGAAAATACATTGAGGGTAAAATAAATTATATAAATAAATAATTGAATTTTAAAAATACGCATAGGTAGAGATGGATTTTTTTTTTTTTTTAATTTTTAAGGATGAACGTAGGCTAAGCAAGTGCGTTTGTATGCATACAGATTTTTATCATTTTGCAGCCTAAAATAAACTATTTCTCCACCTGCCCGCTCACCTGGTACGAGCTCGAGCGCATCTTGAACACACGACTCTTGCTGAATTTGATCTGTAAAGATGCTCCTCTGGCCAGCCGAGAGAAGCTTTGGCTTAAACCTCTGATCGCCACCATAATACCAGCAGTGGAGGACACTAGAGACAGCGTGCGTTGACTTGCGCGGCACGCTTTCGTGTGCGTTTGACGCGCTTCAACGTCGAACAGGTGAACGGAGAATCAGCTGAAGCGCATGCGCGGACAGCTTAATAAAATTAAATAAAAAAATGGCTACTTGGGTTTCTTTGACGCCCATGACGCTGTGTTTAACATCGTCAAAGGTGTGATGAAATATAGCTTTGGATTTTAGTGGAAACACGCCAATAATTAGCAGGACCACACACCCCTAAACCTACCCGTTTCAAAATGATATAAAAACATAACTCTACGGGTTTTATAAGCACCCAACGCATCACTCTACAAACTGAGCTAAATCAACCCTAAACTACATCAACATTATTAGTTGATGGACAGGTTGAACTTGAACTAACAATGGACATTACATTTGTAACAGTATTTGTTAATTAATTATTGACAATTAACCTTATTAATGAAAAGTGTTTTTTATTAAGTGAAAAGCGATTTCCAGTAGATGGCAGCACTGTTTTATTAACGTTATAGCCCTTTCTAACCATATCACCACAAATTAAACTAAGAAACGTCTATCTTTGAGAGTGGATTTTATATAAAATCTTAATAAGCCCACTTTTATATATATAATTCACCAGTTTAAATAATAATGACACAAATACTACACAACTTTACTTCTGTCTTTGTCGCTTTTTCTTATTCTTCTTCTCCTTTTTATCTTGCCTGGGCACCAAAGGGTTTTGGTCTTTTTGGCATTATGGTAAATGTTGACTGATAAATTGTCAGGTCACTGATCCATGTAAAAGTGGCTGGTAAGCTATTATCATTAGACTTATTCAGTCCGAATAATGGACAGTTCAACCCCTGAATCCAGTGTCCACCATAAGTATTGCGCATCATTGATCCTTGCTCTCACATAACAAAAACTAATATTTTTTCATACGCAATCTAATAGAAATATCTAAATGAATATAATTTTGGTTTAACTCCTGCGTAATGACTTTATGTAATTTCACTTGAATATGTCATGTAAGTATGTAGGCCTACTGTATATCGACATGAAAACAGAGCTTTAAATCACTGTTTTTTTTCTTCATTCATTCATATCACTATAGAGAAAAGAGTTTGTACGCGTGGGTCAGACTTTGCGTGCAGGTGTGCAAATTTTCCACCAAGTTTGTTTTATAAATCCCACTTTTTGCGTAGGAAGTGGCGTACGCGTCTTCCAGGGCTGGTTTTGTACGCACGAGGCCCTGACCCGTGATTAAGTCAGAATAAATGTGACTTTTCTTTATTTTTATGTGGGATCTTTATATCTTTAAAAAATCTTGTTTTAAAAGCAATTTTTTTATTTAGCTGCTCAGAACATTGTATGACATTTATAAAATATGACACTGTTTATTTTCATGCAAACTTATTGTTATTTTATCCTAAGCATATTAATGGTAGAGGTTAAAGTGTTAAAATGTGTTCTTTGGCCCGGTTGATTTACATGATGTACACCGCAGTGTGAATAAAGGTTATACATAAGAACAAACAAACAAACAGAAATGATTTATGAGTTCATACTGTAGTGTGTAATGTTTTACTGTACAGGGCGTTTGATAGTTTATGTATGCCATCTAATGGTAGTCTTTATATCAGGTTAGTTATAAAATAACATTTACTAGAGGTTTTATGTATAGGATATTTTTTTCAAGAAAATATGCATGTTGATTGAACACAAACACATAGCATAACTTTTTAATTATAATATAATACTTTCTAGATTATACAAGACACCATGGAGTAAATAAAGATATAGAAATTATAATATAGTTTTAATATTATTACAAATGGTATTGAAACAAACTAAATTTAGATGTCAAATAAAACATAGATGAATGTCATATATTCAGCTCTTCACATTTGCCATAATCCTCCACGCATCACAATAAGCAAAGTGGTCAGCTGTATATAGACATGTATTGCCTGCAGCTTTCTGAGGAGATTTGCATGATTATCTGTTTGTATATCTGTGTGTAAATATGCGTCTATGAACCGAGCTCTCCTGTCCAAGACTTACTCCTGACACTATCACATCTGAAACACATAGCAGGTAAAAGACTTTTAATATATTTTATGTAATCTTTCAATGTAAGAGAGAATGCCTTGTCATTTGGAATTCTGTTTCAACACAGTTTATAGCAAAATGATTTCAATTAAAATAAAATTTTGTAGCAATTTCTGAGTGAAAATTGTTAAATAGTTAAAGCTAATTCTACACAATTTGTATCTATGTATGTATGTTATCAGTTTCTAGAATAATAGTTATAATTGAAGTGAGAAACACGAAGAGCATATGTTGAGTAAAATAAAACCCTGTATGTCTTCCTCTCATGTCAGGACGTTTGATCACAAGAATGTTTAGCAGAACACTGCTTATCCTCTTCTGTCTTCATCTCTGTGAGTTTATTTACTTATATATATATCCCCGTATATATATATATATGTATATTCTGCTCGGTGTATTAATAAACAGCCTGTTTAAATCCGAACGCCTCCTCTACTCTCCTTTCGTGACAAAAACAAGCTTCAGTTTTGTATATCATTTGTAGAATATTTTATTGCAGTTAATATGTATTTTATTTCAAGAAATGCATATGATTTTAATGGTTAGTTTCAGTTTTGGTTAACAATAATCACAATTGTGAGGATTACAAAAGGATGTCAGTTAAAATGTATTATTTATTATTTTAAACCATGAAGTAATTACGAAATGACTAATACACAATAACAGAAATTACTAATTCATATTTGCGCTGTTGTTTTCCTGCCAAAAAAAATGCTACTAGAGAATAATATCACAAATGAAAGTGCCTCAGGATATTGTCAGTCAGAAATTGACATTTATTACTTTTATCAGGAAAATGTAATTAAGAAATGGAAATAAATTATCTGTTCTCAGGTCAGAAATGAAAGTGTAACCCTATGTTTACCAACCATCATGTGATAGCAGTCATGATTTACATTATGAAATTTTGAGAGTTTGAAATTTTGATATATCTTATTGTCTTTTTCTCTGTCATTAGGTGCAGGCCTTGGACAAGCGGAGATGTGTAATCTGTCTAAATGTTTGAACTGTTCTCAGATAGGTAAAAATACAGCACAAGCAGAGAACCTACACAACGTATTTTACATTTGACTTTTGTACATAAGCTGATTATATTTCTTTGTTCTAGTTCAAGCATGTCCACTGTGCCAATCCACATCACCTAACTGCTCCAGTTAGTTACATTTGGTTTTTTGATTCTGAATTCACGCTGTATTAAAATGCTCATTTTATATTTGCATGTGCAAAAATTTGTGAAAAACTTATTGGTAGTATTTATATAAAAGTATTTCAAAGCGAATGCTACGAAATACAAAAAACAATTATGACTTTGAGATCCTGACATTTTTATTGGAAATCTGAGCTTATATGTTGCAAATCTGTCTTTTTAAATGAAAATTCTGATTTGAAATCTCGAAATATCCCACCAAGGAATAAAAAATAAACAGTAATGATGAAAAGGTAATTGACTTGAACAATTGTGACTCAGTTCTCACAATTGCAAATCACTTTTTTCCTCAGAATTGTGAGATATAAACTCAGTTGCAAGGAAAAAGCCTTAGTAGTGAGATAAAAAAATTGCTGTTACATGTTTTTATACCTAATGGAAGCAAGCTTGCATATTGATCAGAAATGTCTAAAAATATAAAAATACAAAATATGTAATGGCAAAAATAATTCAGTTTTTGAGAATGCATTAAATCTGTTCCCATTCTCTTTTTCCCCAGATAACCTCCAAGACTGCATAATTAAAAGTACTATGCTTTATTGTCTGAAACACTGATCAAATCGATGCTACTGGAGATTAACCCTCAAGAAGAAAATAACTTCATCTGGTAGATATAATTTGTAAACATATGAAATGTACGATGACCCTTGATCTTTTGCTCTACTTCCCAGATTTTAATGTCACCATATACACCTCTTCCACCCAAGTTAAAGTCGGTACAACCGTGACTGTTAACTGCACTCATGAGGTTCCTGAAGGCGAAATCAGCTGGCTAAAAGATAATAAATTACAGGAAACAGAAAGTAAAGAAACATTTGAAATCAAACACATTTTGAAAACCTCAGTCATCGGATGTGAAGTTGAAAGTATTTGTGGGAAGTACAACGATACTATAACAATTTATGTAGAAGGTGATTGTACTGCTCATTATTTCTGAATGATTGGAATAACTGACCATGATGTCAAATAAAAGTAATTATGATGAATTATGAATAAATACATACATTTTATTAAAATCTTTATGTTTAATCTATCTACATTTTTTTTATATTTAGTTTTAATATATGAAATATATAGTGGGGCAAAAAAGTATTTAGTCAGCCACCAATTGTGCAAGTTCTCCCACTTACAAAGATGAGAGAGGCCTGTAATTTTCATCATAGGTATACCTCAACTATGAGAGACAAAATGAGGGGAAAAACAATCCAGAAAATCACATTGTAGAAGTTTTAATGAATTAATTGGTAAATTCCGTGGTAAAATAAGTATTTGGTGACATACAAACAAGCCAGATTTCTGGCTCTCACAGACCTGTAACTTCTTCTTTAAGAGGCTCTTCTGCCCTCCACTCTTTATCTGTATTAATGGCTGAACTAATGTTTGAACTCATTATCAGTATAAAAGACACCTGTCCACAACCTCAAACAGTCACACTCCTTGACTGTTTTCTGCAAAGGGATCAGAATGACTGATCCGTGTAAACCAAAGAATGAATGGGGCCATGTATCATGAGATTTTGAGTGAAAACTTCCTTCCATCAGCAAGAACACTGAAGATGAAACACGGTTCGGTCCTGGCAACGAATCATGGCAACAAAGGTCCTGGAGTGGCCTAGCCAGTCTCCAGATCTCAAGCCCATAGAAAATCTTTGGAGGGAGTTAAAAGTCTGTGTTGCCCAGAGACAGCCCCAAAACATTCCTGCTCTAGAGGAGATCTGCTGGAGGAATGAGCCAAAATACCAGCAAGAGTGTGTGAAAACCTTGTGTTCACCTTACAGAAAACCTTTGACCTCTGTCACTGCCAACAAAAGGATATATAACAAAGTACTGAGATAAAATTTTGTTATTGACCAAATATTTTTTTTCCACTATAATTTGCGAATTTGCCTACAATGTGATTTTCTGGATTGTTTTTCTCATTTTGTCTCCCATAGTTGAGGTATACCTATGATGAAAATTACAGGCCTCTCTCATCTTTTTAAGTGGGAGAACTTGCACAATTGTTGACTAAATACTTTTTTGCCCCATTGTATAATGCATGGATGAATGGACAGATAGAAGGATGGATAAATGGATGGATGGATCAACGGATGGGTAGAAGGATGGATGGATGGATAGATGAACGGACGGATGGATAGAAAGATAGATGGACAAATGTATGGAGGGATAGATAGATGGAAAGACGGATAGAAAGATAGATGAACAGATAAATGGATGGATGAATAGTATTTCTAATGTCCCTCTTGTTTTCTTTCTGCTGTCAGCTTCTAATGATTTGGTGGTTTTATTGATCTGTGTCGGAGCTGCAGCTGCTCTCCTCATGACGTTTGCAATAACCATGAAGATCGCGCTCAAGAGAGGACAAGGTACATTTATGACCTTCTACAATTAAAGAAGCATGTTGTCCTTCTGTATTTTATACCGTTTGTCTCTCTCTTTCTCTCAGCTCAGAGTCAGGCCAGGAAGAGACAAAGAGAGCAGAAGCTGGAGAACATCCACAGCACTGTGAACACAGTCACCAGCTACTACTGAGAGAGAGCGCTTCCTCCGCTGAAGCTTTCACTTCAACTGTACACTCAAACATATTTAGGATTTGTGTTTTTGAACTGCATATAAAATTTCCATCCACAATTTTACCATAAACTAATAATTAAGCTTTTAACATGAACTGTATTGATCTTGACATATTTTTCGTAAATATATACATGCGTGTGTATAATAAGTCTAGACAACACACATATTTGTGTAAATAAAAGCAGTTATTTTGGATGTGATTAATCGTTTGACAGCACAAATTTTTATCAAGTTAAACAAGTGAAGTTTAAATACTGTAATGATGTATTGCTTATTGTTATTAAATGTATTAAATATAGTTCACTAATAAAACCTTATTGTAAAGTGTTACCTCATTTCTTTTTCTGAACAACTCGTCTTATGAGTTAAACTATACTGTATAGTTTTCATCTTTTTCAAAGTTTTTGTTTTGTAGCACCTTTTTCAGCGGGGTTTTGACATGTGTCATTCTTTTTGCATTTGTTCTTTGTGTATTCATTTCTGTTGTTTTATATTTTTAGACAACTCTCAGAAATAAAGGTACACAAGCTGTCGCTGGGGTGGTACCTTTTCAAAAGGTACATATTTTAACCTAATAGGTACAAAACTGTACCTTTTGAAAAGGTACCACCCCAGTGACAGCTTTTGTACCTTTATTTCTGAGAGTGTACGCAAGCATTTTTTCTGTTGAGCAGGAGTAAAATCACAAATGGGATTTCTTTGGAAAAGAAGAGAGTAGTATTGTTTGTTTTTCTCCTGAATACATCACATCTCAACAAAATTGCAATCTGCGCACAGATTTGTCAAGATACTTAAATCAGCATTTTAGCAAAAGTCTCAAGATCAACTCAAACTTTTACATCAAACTCTCTCAAGATCAAACAGTGTAATCTGCTGTAATCTTGCATGTCACTAATTTTGCATTTTTATTTCTTCATGGGAACAGTTGTAGAATTGTAGAAATGTAGTATTACATCACTCATGAATGGATCCTCTGCAGTGAATGGGTACCGTCAGAATGAGAGATAAAAACATCACAATAAATCGCAATTAATCCACACAACTCCTGTCCATCATTTAATATCTTGTGAAGGAAAAAGCTGTTTGTTTGTAAGAAACATTCAGACTTTTTAACTTTAATCTTTTGCTTCTGGCTAAAATATGAGTCTGTATCTAAACGAATGCTTCTTCCAGTGAAAAAGTTCATACCCTGTTATCTTCCCTCATCAAAATCCACCAACATATTTCTTTAGACCTGTTTAAGATTGTTTTCCCTAGTAAACAGTGCTTGTACATATTTCTCTCCTGATTCGGACAAGATTACTTTTTCACTGAAGAAAACAATTTAATGAAAAGAGGACTGTTTTAGCTGGAAGCAACATCAGTTTAAAGTTAAAAAACATGCTACTTTTCAGATCACAAGATGTAAATTTCTAATCTGGAGTGGTGTGAATTAAGTGTGTATACTGTGAGGTTTTTATTCAACACAGTTTCATTCCAACTCATCACATTTTGACACTTTTGCGTCACTTTTTGAAGCTCAAGGTACCCCTTTTTAGTCATTTTTCAACGTGAAGGGTCCTCATTGAAAAGTGACTAAAAAGGGGAACCTTGAGCTTCAAAAAGTGACGCAAAAGGGTCTTGACCAAGCGTCAAAATGTGACGAGTTGGAGTGAGACTGTTGACTGGAGTGTTGTTTTATCAGTTGTTTGGACTCTCATTCTGACGGCACCCATACACTGCAGAGAAGGTGAGCAAGTGATGTAGTGCTACATTTCTCATACCATTATTTACATTTTTTATTTCTCAAATCTCATCTACTTTAACACTGTAGCAGCAGTACTAGTTAGCAGAGTTAGTAAGTCACCATGATTCGCCTCAGCACCAACAGCTAGAGATAATTCTGGTAAAGTCTCAGTGGGGGTGGGAAGGAGAGAGACACTAATTCCGTCTTTCCTAATCCTCCATTCTGCAAGCCTTCTACGATCATTAACAGAGTCCAGTACAAAACAAGCTAACGATTGTAGCTATCTATCACACTCACAAAGTCCTGAATATGGAAGAGGGATTGTCAACGTAGTGATTTAAATCGAGATTCAAAAACATATTCATAAACCTACGGAGAAAACGGGAGAATGTAAGACAACCAGGACGAGACAGAAGTCAAGATGGGTGAAGCTCCAAAGGTACGTTTGTCACTTTCTCTGTGTTGGCATCCCCACCCAGTATATTTGTGATCAGAAAGCCCAGAACAAACAATTCAGTGACTGTCTTTGGTAGATGTAATTATTTACACATTAGTTTAATGGTCATGCAGTTAATGAAATGTAACTTTATTTGGAGTCAGCGTCAGTCAAAAACATAAATATTTCAGTAATCTGGGTAGATTCTGTACGCTTTAGGTGTCTGTTCAATCTAGTTGATGTTCTGGGATGATTAGTATTGTCTTATAGAAAGAAAGGGGCCTAAGCAATCAGAGATAGGTCATGTGACCCAGATAAATCTCATTACTATAAGCCTTAACCACATGAATGGAGCCTGGCAGACTGATCTGTGTATTACTCTGAGAAACTGCATCTGATAACGGTGCAAAATATCAACAATTTGACTGCTAACCTAAACTGCAGCTTTCTTAAATACATGCTTCATGTGCTAAAGGAAATTTAAAAAGGCAAAGCACCATTAGCTTAATCTGTTCACCTCAGAATGAGGCTTAATCTGTGCTTGAGAAAATACCTCGTTATACTGCTTAAACTGGAACATTATTATTAGACAATTTTGCATTCAATTATTATTTTTTTAATTAGACAAGAATCACTACTATTACTTATACGGGGGGGAAAAAATTCAAAGGAGTATAATTAAGACACTTTATAGTTCTCATTAATACATATTGTAATATTTTTATAATTCAAATTTCAGGTTTTGCCATTTTTATGTATATATTTCATATTTGTATTTATGTTTGCATAGCATTAATCAATTTTATCTCAGTCTAATGTGATTTAAGTAGCCTAAATTATTAGACTAAACAAAAACGAGAAATAAAAGATGAAATAAAACAAATTATTTTTTTTAAAGCTATTTCAGTTAAATAAATAAATGTAAATGTAAATGTAAATGTAAATATCAACATTTGAGAAATAACCCGAAATATAACTATAAATATAACATACATCTAAATAAATAATCAACCCATACTTTTATAAGCAATAGATTTACATTTTTGGCTAGCAAATGCTCTCTGACACATTGACCCACATTTTTTGGTTTCCAGAACGTTTCGGAAATGTTAGTTTGTGGTTGTAAATAATAAAATCAAGAAGTGTTAATAAAATAAAAAATAAAAATGGTGCCAGCAATTCACAGATAACTAATAAATGTTTACATTGAATGCAATGTAATTTGCTTTGAATAAAAGTCAAATGCATCAATGTGAACGTTATGGAACGTTAAAATGAAAAAAGTTAAAATAACAAAACTGAATCAGGCTTATTTCCTGTTCTTGTTGGCAAAAAGTAAACATTTTAAGAATATAAACACAGTATGAGTGCTTGTGCTTCGCAGGGTTTGCTCTCTGTGATTCAGAAGCTGAAGGGATCCACAGAGCTGGAGCTCAGGATAGTTCTGCTGGGTCTAGACAATGCTGGTAAAACCACACTGCTCAAGTGTCTCGCCTCGGAGGACGTGAACACCATCACACCAACACAGGTGAGTCTAAACAAAACCAGCCTTCCTGAAAAACCCAAAGCAAACCAGCAGGTACAGTCTTGAGATCTTCTGGTCCAGTCTGCAGACCAATAGCTGCTTACTTAGACAAGAAGAGACCATCTGACTGACATCGGACTGGTTTAGAGTACACTAACTAAAATAAAACCTCACGCTTCTTTAGAAATAATGGTTGCGAAAAGGGACTTACACAGCAACACCATAGAAGAACATATTTTTGGTTCTTAAATAAATCATTTATTTTTTTCTTAGTGTATTCATTTCATACTGGAGCGATATTTGGTAACATTTTATATTCAGGTGTCATTGTTACACAGTACATGTGCATACTGTTATAATACTAATACTAATAAATCGTGCATAATTTAAGTAAAACTAATCCAACACTAATCCTAACTCTAATAGAAATGTACATGTAGGTGATTAATATTACTCAGTACTCAAATATACATTACTGTAAAAATTACACCTTAAAATAAAGTATAATCCAATATGTGTCCCCAATACTCTTGAATCAAATTACATACTGTTTGATTTGCAAATTATAAAAGTTATTTTGGCCGATGTTGACCAGTAAGATGTTTCTAGGGCTTTAACATCAAAAGCGTGGCCTCTCATGGGATGAAACTGAACGTGTGGGACATCGGTGGACAGAGAAAGATCCGTCCATTTTGGAAAAAGTACCTAGAAAACACAGATTTATTGGTGAGAAATGACTGCATTCACGATAGCAATTTCTGTGTCAACTGTCACTATTTGCTAAAAAACAAGAAATGTTTGTTACTTCATCTGTAGGTGTATGTCATAGACAGCGCTGACAAGAAGCGGTTTGAGGAAACAGGATTGGTAAGGCAGGAAATCAAATGCAAATACAATTCCTAGAATCTTCCCACAGCACAGAGGTTATTTGTTCATGGTGAACTGTGTTAAATTACAGTAAAGCATGGTACAATATAGCCTAATAAGTCTGACACTTTATTGAAAATCTGCTGTTTTTGTCATTTAGACATATAAATAAACACTCTTAAAAATAAAGGTGCTTCAATAGGTTCTTCAGAGCGATGCCTTAGAAGAACCATTTTTTGAACCATTCAGTCAAAGGTTCTTTAAAGAACCATATCTTTTTTACCTTTTATAATCTGAAGAACCTTTTGTGAAACAGAAAGGTTCTTCAGATGTTAAAGGTTCTTTATGGAACCATTTAGGCAAAAATGTTCTTGTATGGCATTGTGAAGCAATTTTTTTGTATATATATAGTGTATATATAATAGGATATCTATCTATAATGTAATTAGTCAGTCACGATAGCAGCTTGGCAACAACACATCACCTAGTGTTGCATTTACCTCAGGAAAGTTGATATATTCAAATATGAAGACATAATGGCAGCATTTGACTACAGGCTTGTGGAGGCCACTGGATATTGTGACCTAAATTTGAATGCTGGTGTTATATGCATGCTGTAGGAGCTGTCAGAGCTGATAGATGAGGAAAACCTCGCAGGCGTTCCCATCCTCATCTTTGCGAATAAGCAAGATCTGGCTACGGCGTCTCCAGCCAGCGAGATTGCAGAGGGTTTAAACCTGCACACCTATAGAGACCGGGTCTGGCAGATCCAGGCCTGCTCGGCGATCACAGGAGAGGGTGTGCAGGTGAGGGACTGCTGGGACGGATCAGATAAAATCAACTAACTACAGTGCTGGCCAAAATTATTAGAACAATGGTATTTTCTCTAGCTAAAAATAGTTTAGTTATGGATTTTGAAATTAGCTTTCATGCAGTTTAACACAGCTCTGAAGAGAATTAAAAGATCCTGCAAAGTTTTACATCTGAGTGTATAAAGTTAAAGAAAGAGTCGACTCTGAATCATTGAAATTAGTCATTTTAAAAACGAGTCCCAAGTCGTTTCATGGTGACCTCAGAATGAAATATTAGCATATTGCACACCCACTTGGTCTTTTTGGGTTGGTTCTGAATGGAAATGCTAATTACACTCTTAAAAATAAAGGTGCTTCAAAAGGTTCTTCAGAGCGATGCCAAAGAAGACCAAACCATTTTTGGTTCCGCAAAGAACCATTTAGTCAAAGGTTTTTTAAGGAACCATCTCTTTCTTATTTTCATCATCTGAAGAACCGTCTTTCATCAGAAAGAACCTATTCGAAACAGAGAGGTTCTTCAAAGCAACCTTTTTTGACTAGTAGGCAAAGAATGATTAGCCTTTTCAGCGAGAAGACCAACAAGTGAGTGTGTTTCTTCAAGCATCTTGAAGATGTCGAACCATTTCTTCTGGATTTAGTCTGTCTCAGTTTGTTTCTGTACTGGACTGGATGGTGATGTAAACTGATATTTCCTACTGAAACACTACAGCAAAAGATACATAATAACATTTAGAAATGCCATTCATATCTGGTGAAAATACTAGTGTTCTAATAATTTTGGCCACCACTGTATGTTTAATTACATTATATGATGCATGCATACCAGGTCTAAATCTTCCCTGGTTTTCTCTGTGTATTTTCAGGATGGTATGAATTGGATCTGTAACAACCTCGTCACCAGGAAGAAATGAACCTTTCTGCCGTATAGCACCTTGTGAACTGTACAAGTCAAAACACCTGTGCATTGATTTCCATGTAATCAAGGACAATAAGCTCCAAGTGCTCCAAAGGTGTTTGTGCTTTCCTTTAAATATACTGTTTGTATGTTTGTTTGTAATTGGTTGTATTTTTAAACATTTGCCTTTAGTGTCTCAGTTTAGCATTTCACTCATTTTAAATTCCATGTGTGTGAACTATAGACTGTGTGTGACTGAAAAGCAATTAGAAACAGGGTGCATTCTATAGACAGACATCTTTCACAAACACTAACTGCAAACTATTTTGCTTGAGTAGGCCTATTTTGAAATAATTAATGGTATTGCAGTGTACTTTTAAACTGGCTGCTCATAATTAGTGATCAGAGATGATTTTGTCTTGGTGTCTGTACTTGTCCTAAGAATAGCAAATAAATAAATAATATAATATAATAATATTTACTGTATATATATCAAAGTAACATATTACACCATCCATTTTCTTCGTCAACTAATAAACTGTTCATTTATCACATTCAACATGTCTTGTAGTCCATGTTGCCTACATATTAACCCAATAATTTCCCATTTGGAAAGAACTAACATGAAAGGGAACGACAGCTCTTTTAAATAGCTGTTACAAAAGAATAATAATATAATATAATATAATAATTAAATAATAAAAGCAAATTAAATATTTTGGTGTTATTTTTTGCACACCTTTATGACCTTCTCTCTCTCTCTCTCTCTATAGATATATATATATATATATATATTTTTTTTTTTATTTTTTTTACTTACTTTTTAGGGTATGATAAATCACTTTAAGATGTTTCAGCAGTTATTTAACTCAGTATGTTTTAGGTTTCTTTCTTTCTCTCCATCCAGCAGATGGCAGCAGATAAATTTGGATTGAATAGAAATCAGCAGGTGTCTTTCAATCAGCAGAAAAACTGCAACAATTATTTACTTTGCATGACAATAAAGCTCTCCAGCTGTTGACACGCACTGATAAATGTATTCAAGCCATCTGCCTTTTCTCCCAGAACAGACTTCAAATGACACCAAAACATTGATCATTGAAAAAATTAGAGAAAACTCTATCTATCTATCTATCTATCTATCTATCTATCCGTCAATCCATTTAATTTTAAAATAATTCAATCATTCAATCAGAAATCTGAGATTCATCCACTTCTGCGTCTCATCTCAACATAACTGAATAGACACGTTTCATAAGCTGTAATAACGGTGACAGACTCGTTTTTATGTTAATACGTAATCTATCTATCTGTCTACTCATCTCTGTCGAGTTGGCATGTAGCTGATGTCACATTCAAGCTCTTATCCACTCAGTGAGCGTCTCTATGGCAACATCGACTGTCTCTCCTCCCTCCTCTCTTTCCAGCCTATCTTAATTTCTTTTGTCCAGTTGCATGGAAGCATTCAGTGAGCAGGTTCAGTAATGCAAACACAAGTGAACTGATCTTCAGAAAGATTGGAAAGGAACACTTTTCCACAGATAAGAACTGATAGCAGTTCCACACGACTGGGTGAGTGACTTTAATTCTGCCTTCTGTCAAACTTTTAGTTATGAGAGAGCTTCTGGAATCCAGAGAATGAGATTATCTGTAATATTTCTTAGAAATACAAAACATGCTCATTTATGACTGAGCCTGGTTGGGTTCCAGTAGTCCATCCATAAATAGGCTACTAATCAAAATGTACTATGCTGTAAAGTGCATGTTACTGATTATATATTAAATAACATCAATGTAGAACATTTAAAAGCTGTTTTCACCTCTGCACCAGGTTACCCATAATTCCCCTCGTCATCATGAGTGGTGTGGCACGCCTCAGCTCTGTGGGGTATGTGGGCCGTTTGAACGTGACCCCAACACTCAGCCCCGGGTTCACTTCTGAAGACTCGTACACACACATTCACACCATCCTCATAGTCATCATCTTCTGCATCGTCTGCTTCCTGCTCCTGGTGGCGTTCTTCTACGCCTTCTGCTTCCACTGCACGCTACAGACATCTCCCAAAGACGAGCAGCAAAACTCCGGCTGCAGTCTGGACCGAGAGGACGCCACCTTCAGACGCAGCTCCTCCAGCCCATCGCTGGGAAACACCATCTGAAAAGGACCTCTGAAAGAAACTAAATCACTAGTTCATTTGTTGTTGTTGTTTATTTGTTTTTCTTTCCTTATTTATTTATATACAAACCACAAAGTAAATTAATTATTTTCTGTAGTCATCATATAATATATATATATTTGTCGTTTGTCATATTATGGCTGATGAAAGCTTCATATTTTAGTTTTGGGAGTTCCAATGCAGGTCAAAACACTTTCATTTTCTTATAACAGGCATGTATTTTTACCTCATTTGTTCAACGACCCTTGAACGGTTTGTTAGAATGGATATGTTTGGGACGCAGGCAACCAAAACAGTTTTCCCAAGTCTAAGGGCTCAAAAAGTGGGCGGGCAATATGCTAATGTTTCATTTTGAGGACAACATGAAAAGACTGGGATTCTTGGGAACTCTTTCTTTTGAGAGACAATAACTTTAAACATGGTGAACTTTCTGTGTTTTAGGTGGAATTAGTTGCCTAACCTTGTGCAAGTTTATGTTGTGTTGTTAATGTGTGATATGTTTTTAAGTATTATTTGTGGAAATAGTTATAGTACTTTCATATTAAGCCTTCTTAAAGATAAGTATATATCATTTAAATTGCTAAATATTTAAACATGGTAACATTTTTTGCAGTGGTGTTTTTTTTATATTATTTCATACATCACAATCATTTCTGGACAGAATGCTTTTAATTACTAAATGAGAATCTGGTGGAATGTATTTAACTGCCATGCAAATCATGTAAAAAATAAAGAAATAATAATAATATGTTAATAATTAAAAGAATAAATGATATTCCTTTTGATTGATAAAATGGAATGAAATATGACCCTTTTCATTTTTATCAGACACCTTTATTTTATACAAAAAATAAAGGTATCTGTCCATATAAAGCCTGAAACCAGCAAAAGGGAACAAAGATTTATAAAGTTTTAACCTGAAGAAGACATACAATAAGCACATTTCAGCTTAATATTACATCTAATCTTATCACAGAATTCTTTGGGAAACATATGCAGATCAATAGCCATACGATTCTGAGGACAGACAAAGAAAAACACAGGCTGAAACAGTTGAATGCTTTCAGAAATCAATTTTGAAGCCGTGTCATGATCACTATGTTTAACACACAGAGCACATAGTGCTTTTCTCAGAGCTGCGGGAATCACACGAGCCAGCGGGAGACTCCATTATTGAATCTCTGCCATCAAACTCAGCTGAGTCGAGCTCAATGTGCGGGTCCTGCAGACTGCTGTCCTGAAGAGCGTCCTTATAATGAGACTGAGAGACAGTGTTTGATATTATCATGTGTCGTTGTGTAATATCTCATCACAGAAATGACTGATCTTACCTTACTGACGGACGTTTCTTCAACCCTACACTCCTCCATCGACTCCTCCAGAGAGTTCCCAGAGGTTTCCATCTTCATGCGGTGAGAGCGAATAGACTTCACATCGTCCTCATCCTCTCCGGCCACTGAAGGGAACACCTGAGGAGGACAATCCAGCAGTGTTCTGATGGTCATGATAATATTTAAGTGATCGATATTCATAAATAATAACAATTATTAATACACAATATACCAAAAATAATAATCAATTGAATTAAATTATTAATTATATAATAATGTGTTAATTTTCAATATATATATATATGACATTTACAATACATGATAATATTTATATACATTATACAATACATAATAACAATAATTATGAATCCAACTATAATAATCATTATCATATTTATTATAATTAACTTCCATTGTGTGACATATTACTGAGAATTGACTAGATAGTATACAATAGTTAGAAAGTCAACTTAATTTTTTTTAGTTTAATTAATTTTTTTTTTTTACACTTTATTCGTTTATTTATTTTTGGGGGGTAGGTTTTGGGTTATAATCTTTTACAATAAGACCAGGAACATGCATTGAACACCATAACTAGATTAAATTTAGATTTAATGTTGACTTTAAGTTCAGATCATTGCTTTAAACTCAATGGGGCAGTTTCCTGAACAGGGTTTAAGACTAGTCCTAGATTAAAATAAATGTTAAGAGCTGTCTGAACTGGAAAAAGGTATCTTAAAATACGTGATTGTCATTGTTTGGTCTTAAAATGCTCACAGATAAAGCATTTTTGTAAGACATGTTTCTAAAAATTCTTAAATGTCCTAAATTAGCAAAGGTCTAGTCCTGGCTTAATCTAATCCCTATCTGGGAAACCGGCCCTATGTGTTCACCAGCACTTCCTCATCGATGGGTGGTTCGGGGGGAGAGATGGCAGCTTTACTGATGGTCTGGGCTTCAAACTGTGGGCATGCAGCCTGAGCGTTTCCATCTTTATCTCTCTTTCCTTTCAGCCAGTATGTCTCAATCTCCACATTCCCCTGTCAGAGAAAAATATATTGTATTAATAAATTAGTTGTAGTTTGTTGGTGGAGCGGTCACATCTTTCAAATGAAACCACCATCCCTCTATTATGTTAAAATTACCAGTATGTTATGTTCTGCTAAAGCAACAGCACTAATTATAAAGGTGGTCAAGCAGGTCTCGGATCAGTTCACTGGACCTCAGGTGCTCCTGTTTGAGAATGTCTGGGTAAACAAGCTTTGGGTCAGTTTTTCAGTCCAGTTACTTACCTTGATGGTGATGGTACCGCGTCTCTCGAAGATAAAGTGACTTCCTTTCAGATGCTCATAAGTAGCGCTACTCAGCTGTATGTGCATTTCCTATAAATAACAGATTAGTTGATCAATAGAGTCAAATGTCAATCAGGCAGCAGACGTTCAGGCCTGTGATAAACAGAGAAACGCTCAATAAAACCAACAAAAATCAATCTAATGAGTGTGGGATATTATAATGATTAATACTGCACTAACCCCATCATTCCTGCATCAAGTAAATGCTTAAATTAAGGAAGCACAAATGCAATATACATGAAATTGCACTTTCCATCTACCTTCCCATTGCTCTCCATAGCAGAAGCCGTGTGGACTGTATCACCGTGAAGACCGTAGCGAGGCATCTTGTGACCTACGACCCCAGCCACCACCATACCAGAGTGAATTCCTAAGAGAAGAATGAAACGGGTCAAAATAGAAGTCATAATAAAATATTGGTTTGATATCAATATCAGTCCTTATCTAACAGTTCTTGTTTTAATACATAACAAGCATTTTGAAAGAAATCAAAATGTATGTTTAGCAAGAATGCATTTAATTGATTCAAAGTAAAAGTAAAGACATTAATGTCCCAATGTTACTGTTAAATTACATTTTTCAAATCAGCTGAATGGCTTCTGATTGATCATGTGACACTGAAGACTGGATTTAGCTGTGATCACAGAAATCAATTATACTTTAAATGTATGAAAATAGAAAACAGTTATTTAAATTGAAATAATATTTTACAACATTACATAACATAACATGTTTTGATCAAATGAATGCAGCCTTGGCAAGCATAAAACACATAAAAAAAAAATCATACTGATGTCAAACGGTAAAGAGAGAAGACATACCCACTCGAATCTGGATGTTGTTTCCGTTGGACGGGTCTTTGAGATGATCGATAGAACGAACCATATCTAGAGCCATGTCACAAATATTGTGAGCGTGATACTTGGTCTTTTCTGGAGCGCCTGCCACCACCATATAGGCATCACCTATAGTTTCAACCTAAAACACACACACACACATCAGTGTGAGGGACATCTGTATCAACATGTGATTGTTCTGGAAGCACAGAAGAAATGGGCTCACCTTAAACACTCTGTGTTTCTCACTGAGCGTGTCAAAGAGCGTGTACATGGTGTTGAGCATAGACACCACCTGCATGGGTGTGATATGACTGCAGATACGAGTGAAGCCCACCACATCGCTGAACAGGATGGTCACATCAGGAAACACCTGAAACAAAAGTCAAGGCAAAATAAAAGTTTTGAACCAGTCACAGTTTAAAGAAACAGTTCACCAAAAAATGTAAAATGCTGTCAGAATAAAAGCTATTCTGGTCTCATTCTGACGGCACCCATTCACTGCAGAGCATCCACTGGTGAGCAAGTGATGTAATGCTAGATTTCCATAAATCTGTTCCCATGAAGAGACAAAAACGAGACGAATTGGTCTAGACACTTGCATGGAGTTAGAGGTGCAGATGTTCTAACCTCACAGGTGTTCACAGCTGGTTCTCCCTTCCGCAGTCGCTTAGCAACAGGTTTGGGAATCATTCTGTACAGAAGATCATCAGTCTTTTTCATCTCGTAGTCCAACATTTTCATGCTTTCCTCTAGTTTACTGGATTTCTTTTGTTCCTGTGGGGCACAAAGAGGTTAGATTAAGACATAGAGAGGTAACAAGAGGAGAACAGGTCTGCAGAGCAGCCTATACAGACTATACAGTGAAGGACAGTCTGGCGCTTCTGACTCACAACCTTCAAGTTACGTTACATTTTCTTATTAAAAGAACTTGCTACTTACTATTCAAACACAAGTTTTAAGCAGTGAAGGGCAGTGTCTGTCCTCTTTCTGATCACAAATGCATTACATAGTAACATTTACAGGGCATGATGCAACGTAACACATAAAAAGACAAAGATAAAGTCTTTATAATCAGTAATTATATCCCCACTGGATGCAACAAATGTAATTTGCATAACACTTCGGTCAGACACTTATTCAGCCAATCACAATCCTCGCTTGAAATTGACCTGTTTCAGTAAGGCGGGGGTTAGATGAGAAACAATAATGTACAGTATGTGGAAAATAATGTGTTTTTGCACCTTAAACCCCATAAACACATTTTAACAACATCATATGACCCCTTTAACAGCCTGCTCTGGATTTCTGTTAATGAGTCCGTCAAACGCAGAGGCTCTTGAGGCCCGACAGCTGTACCTGTATGAGGGCTCTCTTCAGCTCTTCAGACTGCTGAGTTCCTGCCAGCACCAGATCTCTGCTCGAGTCGTGCATGCTCAGGTCATTGATGTACAGGCCTGTCTTAAACATGGCACTTAAACTCTCCATGCTGCAAAGACAACACACACATAAACAGAACCTGCATTTAAGCACTACAATCATACAGAAAATGAACAGAAATACACCTACACTGTTTGATGTGTGTGTGTTTGTGTCTTACACTGGAGTGCCCAGGAAGATGATGGACTCCCACTCTGGCATGTATCTCATCTGACCCTTCAGTTTCAAGCAGCGGCTGCCATCGCCCCAGCTTTCCATCGCATTAGCGCTGTTTCCATCTGACACCATTAGAGTGCAACAAACCTGTTAGCATTACTTTAGTAATGCGTTTTCCTCTTGAACATAACATATAGTGAAGCTAGAATTCATTTCAGTGTTCAAGTCAATCCTACCCAAACCTTCATAATATAACTAATTTATTGACCCTCATTTTGTTTAAAAAACCTATGTAACTTTCAAATAGCGCTGTCAAATGATTAATCACAATTAATCACATCCAAAATAAAAGTTTCTGTTTACCTAATATATGCATGTATACATTTAAGAAAAAAATAATACATTCTATATTAAATATATTTATATATGATATTTTAATATAAATATTTTCTAAATATATGCTGTATGTATGTGTATATATATATATATACATACATATACAGAGTACACACATTTAATATGTAACTAAAAACTTTTATTTTGGATGTGATTATTCACGATTATATATAACGTTTTATATATATATATATATATATATATACACACACACACATAAAAGCATGTAAATACATAAAATGGCAGTAAATAATAAAGTGCAAATAAACAACCGTTGTGATACTTTTTGTCATTATAAAGGTTGATTGTATCTGTAACTGTTAATTATGACAAAGAGCATCTTGGACATTGGAGTTGTACAGCTCTAATTCATGAACGTAAGTAAAACAACAACACACTGTTCATTTTTGGGTGAACTATCTCTTTAAAATGCTGTCTAGAATGAGCAGAATCGACAGGGAAATGACTGACCTTTGTAATCATCCCCTATAATCGACTGAAAGGCCATCAGTTCCACATCCACGTCTGCTGATCGATTGGCGTTTTCATAATCAGAGTCTGTGAGAGAACAGAATCATCTCATGAAAACACATTAGGACCAGCTGTAGATCTGAGGTCGTCAGTGAATAGACGGACAGTAGGCCCTTCCTTACTCTGCACTCTGTTATGAAGGTTCCTCTCTCGCTTCACCGGCTCCTTAGACATGATCTCAAACAGGTTGTTGGGATGGGAGATGATCTGTCACAGAATCCATTGATTCATTTATTGCCTGATTTTCTTCTATATAAAGATGCCATTTATTAATGGTTTGGTATAACTACTGATTGATTTATTAAAAGATGTGGATAAGCAAAGACTAACTCGCATGTCTTCTTCAGTGTTTACAGGAATAAATGACATTTTAAAATGTATCCCTGGAGCACAAAACCAGTCATAAGTAGCACGGGTATATTTGTAGCAATAGCCAACAATATTTTGTATGGATTAAAATTATACATTTTTCTTTTATGCCAAAATCATAAGGATTTTATGTAAATCTTCCATGAAGATATTTTATTAAATTCCTACCCTAAAACTTTATTTTTAATAAGTGCATGCATTGCTAAGAACTTCATCTGGATAGTTTTAAAGGCGATGTCCTCAATATTTTGTTTTTTGCACCCTCAGATTTCAGATTCCAGAAATAGTTGAATCTCCGCCAAATATTGTCTGATCATAACAAACCATTGCATCAATAGATGCAATTTATTCAGCTTTCATGTGATGTATAAATACGTTTCAAGACATTAATGCTTATGACTGGTTTTCTCATCCAGGGTTACAAACATATTCAAATAGAAAACAGTTATTTTACATTTTAATTTAAGTAAACTATTAAATGCTATTTAGGTATAAATATTATATGATTACTAATTATTATTTAATATATATGTTTATTTACAAATAATTACAGTAATATAAATAAATACAAAATATTATATTATAGTGCGGTTGTTTATATATATGAAAGAAAATATTTTAATAGTAAATTACTTAGTATGTTATGTGATTATATATAATTAGATTATATAACCATCCCTATACATAACATTAACATTACAAATGTCTTGCCATATTCCATGTGAACTCCACAAGAGGACGAGCAAGCAGAAAAGCATCATTGATCTTCTTCCCATCCAGATCAGGAAAGACGGTCGCCAATCCAGAGCCAACGTTATGCACAACCATATCCTATTGCACCAAAGATGAAAAATTATATACTGTGGTTTTTATTGAGTTGAGTTGAGATGAGAGGAGAAGAAAGCTACCTGTCTGAAAACAATGTTGAAGGGAAAAACTTCAAAGAAAAAGTCACTGGTGATGGGGAGGATCTCTTGTTCCTCTTCATCCTCTTTCTGGATATATCGATATGCAGAATTATCAAAGTTTAATCTGGAATCAAAATATCACTCTTTTATTACATCTGCCACTTGTCCTCTTAAACTCTGCGTCCCTGTCTGTGGGTCCAAATGTACATATTCAAATTGTGGCTTTTAACCCTTTGTGTGCACCAATAACCCCATATGTGGTACCATTTGAAAGCTTAGAATCTCTATTTTATGCAAATATGAATCACTTTGATATTTATTTTACTGTAACAAAGTTCTTTACAG
>JAUMHI010000055.1:5071419-5085631 GCA_032359435.1 Enteromius unitaeniatus | reverse complement strand
CAGAAATCTGGCTGATAAGCAAGTGATCAAATACTTATTTGACACAGTAATTCCCAAATAAATTGTTAAAAAAATCACACAATGTGATTTCCGAATTTTTCTTTTTAGATTCTGTCTTTCACAGTGGAAATGCACCTATGCTGAAAATTGTAGACCCCTTTATGATTTCTAAGTAAAAGAACTTGCAAAATCACAGGGTGATCAAATAATTATTGACCTCACTGTATAAATGTATATATTATTATATACATTTATACATTATATATTATATATTTATGAAATATTTTATATTATATATATATTGAAAGAAAATTTTTTTAGGGAATGATTATGAAGATAAAAATATATAAAATCATTCATAATTAAATCAGGAACCAGTTTTAATACCATTTTTATAATATTTAAACTTTGCAGGTGAATGGGAGGTAAGCGCATTTGACCCGTCTCTGAAACAGCGAGGCATGAGTGTTCGCTACACGGTTGTTAACTGTGAAAGAGTCCTACCTGTGGTGGACAGTGAAGACTACGAAGATGAATTTAATGAATTCATTGAACAGAATTTCCCGATTCCACGAGGCACAATGGGAAAGAACCGCACTATCGCCATTCGCGTGTGCCGAAACAAAACTCTGTCAGACTCTGCGACTTGGCAAGAAAACATGAGCTCAGACACTGAGAGACAAAACAGAACTCGTGTTTGTGAGATAAGATATATTCCCGTAAAGCGGGAAAAAGATTTGGATGCCTTATCACAGGGTGGTATTCCACAGGATATTTTGGATCAACTGGACGGGGAGATGAGCGGAAATTCACTGGAGCGTAAAAAAAGGTCCCTCCATGAATCCAAGCCTTACAGAAGAAGGCCAAACGTGATTGATCCTACAGTCATATCAAATACAGCAGAAAACAAGGAAGAAAAACATCAAAATATTAACACTGCAAAAATACAGTTGAATAACGATGATGACAATAAAAAACATCCAACAAATGACCTCTTTCGGAAATTCCTTTTTAAAGAAGAAAACCTGTACCAACTTCTAAACGACTCTGTGGAGCAGAAATCAGAGAAAGCGAGGAATCGGAGGGAGCTGTGGAGTGTCAGCAAAGAAAAAATAAACAAAGGCGACGTGAAAGTTCAGAGCAACAACGAAGTTCTGGAAGACTCTGGAAGTTCTGGTCTAAAGCAGGACAAGATGGAGGAAAGTTTGAATCTTCAAAGCTACAAATACAAAGATACAAAGTTCCAGGCAGATTTGGACTTGGTTTTGGAGCCAGTGTCAAATTCATCAGATAACGAGACCCATGGGAGGAAATCACAAACAAGTGACTATGATGATTACGGCGATGAAGGAAGCGTTCTCGGTTTGGAGCATCATGTTGAAGATAATGTCGGCGTTAGGTCCACAGAATCAAGGTTTAGAAGTTACTATATCGCAGCAGAGGAAATCATGTGGGATTATGGGATCAATAAACCAGCTCAACTCATCAAACCAAGGTAACAAGACATTCTGATATGCCACAAATATATTTTTGGTCACTTTAGTGGACTGTTCTAAAGAATGTATAATGTTTCAAATGTTAAATAATAATAATACCTTTAATTTATATGTGCCTTTCAATTCAATCAAGGACACCTTACAGCACAATCCCTATATACCAATTGTATAAAACACAAACATAAAAATCTAACAAGTTTTAAACAGCAAAATAGAATTCAGTTGAAATAGTAAGGAACTCCATAATTTTAACCTTAGCACCAAAAGTATTTGATATACATTGTATCTCATTTTTGGTGATGTCCTATTGAATCAAATCTATTTAGATGTTTGTAAATAGTTGGCTTTAGTCTCAAGAGCAGAAAAACGATCCTTATTATGTCACAATGCAATGCTTTTTTAGATGTGATATTACAATTATTGCTTTACAAATTAAGTCTAAAACCAGTCTTAAGGGCTTGGTCAATTGCACTTGCACTAAATATTTCATGTGCTCACAGGGAGATGCGGAGGGGAATGAGAAAATATTTCCCAGCCTATAAAAAAGTGGTTTTCAGAGCCTATCAGGACAGAGATTTCAAGCATCCCATCCAACGAGGAGAACTGGACAAACACCTAGGCATTATGGGTCCTGTGTTAAAGGCAGAAGTCAATAATGTTCTTACTGTAAGTTTCTTTATTAACAGGAACTGTTAAAATGAACCTTTTAATTTAATTGAATATTGCATTCTTAAGGTGCAGTGGCATTTAAAGTTATTTGGATTCATTTTCATTAGCGAAATCCAGTCTTTTTTAATAGAAATTCGAGTTAAGATGAAATATTTTTCCACACAGATTGCAAAGGGTTCAAGCTGGTCTATCCTAGCTTACTTCGTAACTTTCTACTAAATGTGGCATTGCATACCGCAGATACTATTGGCTCTGATGAATTGCTGTATTTATTAGTCTCCTTGTATAAAAGCATCTGCATTTTTTGCATTACTTTTCCCGCAAGGTGGTTTTCAAGAACCTGGCATCCAGACCGTACTCTTTCCACTTGCATGGGGTGTACGACAAGACGCAGGGGAGTTTTAGCCCTGGAACGGGCCCAGAAGGCAGCAAGGCCGAAGAAGTACCAGGTGATCCAGTTCCTCCAGGGGAGGAGAGGGTTTACAGCTGGAGAGTCTCCAAACGACAAGGGCCCTCAGCGGCAGAGTTTGACTGCAAGGCTGGGGCCTACTACTCCAATGTCAACATGGTAATTCAATCTGCAACACATGAATCAAAATCAGACGAAGCACAAAAACTGTACACTTTCATGTTGTACAAGAAAAACCTGTTGCACACAAGCTTTAGAATTTTTAGAAAAGTCATATTCTCACTACATACGAACCACAAAATCCTGATCAAATGACACTCGACTAAAATATTCTCAGAGTATGGATGAAATGTATAGCTTGAATGCATGGATAAAAGTGTCCACCATTAATAAATAACTTCTGAACTCCTCTTACATTCAACAGGAGAAGGACATAAACTCTGGTCTAATCGGTCCAGTGCTGATATGTCGTCCTGGTACCCTTCATCCACGCACCTTGCTTCAGCCTGACGTGACAGATTACTTCCTTCTCTTTACCACCTTTGATGAAAGAAAGAGCTGGTACCTTGACTACAACACCAGAAAGTTTTGCATCCCTCCCTGCCAGGCCAGAGCAGATGACCCGTGGTTCGAAACGAGCAACAAGTTTGCAGGTACATTTTCAAAATCTATGCTTAACACTGCATTCATCTCTTATGAGACTACCACTCTGACCTTTTTATGTTCTTAGTTTCTATGACAACGCTGAGTGTTTGTGCCTGTTATTGTGTTTCTTATGTAATTTGGTGGTTAAATCACACACGCAAACAATTTGCTATTACTTTTCCTCAGTACAAGAAACAGAATGTACCTGTATAATGTAACATGCTGAACTAATTACCCAATTGCCAATGTTCCAAACAAACTTTTTCTAAATATAAACTATTCATTGACTCAGGGCAACACAACTATATTTAGATTTATTGCACAACAACTTACAATGCATTCAAGGTATACATTTTTTAATTCACACACTCCCTGGCAATTGAACCTATGACCTTGTATGTAATAGTAGCCATAATTAAGTGTTGTATTTCTGAATGCTTGTAGCGATTAACGGCTATGTGTCAGAGACGCTTCCTGGCCTGATAGTTGAACAGTACCAGACGGCTCGCTGGCACCTCCTCAACGTCGGGAGTCAAGGCGAGTTTCACGCCGTGCACTTCCATGGACTGCCGTTCGGAGTCGGAAAAGATCAGGAACATCGCATGGGAGTTTTCAATCTCTATCCTGGTAATTTATACGCAAATACACAAATCTCTCACCTGGTGCCTTATATATAAATATACACATAAAATACATTTATTGCAGTATTTATTCATCTTTGTTAACATTAGTTCATAAAAATACAATAATTCATTGTTAGTTCATGTTAGCTCTCTAAGATTAACTAAACTAACTAGCTAACTAAGATTAATAAATGTTGTATTGTATTGTAAAGTATTGTTCATTATTAGTTCATGTTAACATTGTAATGAATGTGAAGGATGTGATCATCCTTTTTTGATGAATACAGTAAAAACTTTAATAATGTACAATATTATTATAATTTAAAATAGTCACTCTATTTGAATAAAATGTATTTCAGTGATACAAAGCTAATTTCTTTAGCATTATTACTCCAGTCTTCAGAGTCATGTGATCCTTCAGAAATCATTCTGCTGATTTTCTACTTAATTGTTATTGGTGCTTGATTAGACTGTAGCATTATTTTGTTTTTGTAAGGTACTGTAACATGTTGCCTTACACTATCAAGAATGATAATAAGTGATAATATTTAAAAACTATTTCCATTATTTTGACAGATAACAATATCTGTAAACATTCTAGTAAACGCTGTTACTATTAGACATGAAAAGGGGAGACAATTAAATTTTAAGCAAAACTGTTAAACTAACAAAACACTGAAAAATCTTAATTATTCCAAACTTTTGGTCGGCATTGTATAACGAGAATATCTCTCTCATTTGGCAGGAGTTTTTGGGACGGTGGAAATGAGGCCAGCTATCGTAGGCACCTGGTTAATCGAGTGCACTATAGGAGAACATCAGATGGCAGGCATGAGGGCCAAGCTGCTGGTCTACAAACCACGTAAGAGCTTTAACGCTTTCCCCTCGATTGGAGACTGTCATGGATCTTTCTTGGCATCCTGTTTCTGCATGTCATGTTTTGAGTTACTAATAGTTAGAGGGCAACTGAAACTGACTCATTTCATTTAACAGGATGCATTCAGCCATTGGGAATGCAATCGGGATGGATCGAAAACAAACAAATAACAGCCTCTGACCACTCTGGTAAGAATCAGGAGTATTTTTGTAGCACCATTGATATTCTATTAAAGTTTTTGTAATTGTGTTGAATTATATGTACTTTTAAATTCTGTTTTACTGTTTAACATTTATTTTTTATTTATTTATTTGTAATAATTATTGTAATAATTATTATTATTGTTCTAGGTTTCATTAATTCAGTGTCACATAATTCTTCAGAGATCATTCTAAAATGCTGAATTGCAATAGCAAAAAAAAAAAAATTAAATTTTGTTTTTACTTTATAAAAAATATATATATATATTTTATTTTGTTGTATTTAGTCATTTTGTGTTTTATTTTATTTGAAATAATGAAAAAAAAAATGTTTTAGTTAACTAAAATAATGCATTGATAAAATTGGTGCAAATCCCATAGAAAATCCATAGGGTTCTTTTGACTTTGACCACTATATCTAGCGTTTTAAATAAAATATTTTCACATTTATTGAATTTTTGAAATCCTATTTTTCTTTCAGGTGACTGGAAGCCAAGTTTAGCCAGACTTGAGCTATCTGGCTCTATTAACGCCTGGATGGGCCGCAGCAAAGACTCCTGGCTCCAGGTAAAAGGAATCTGTCGTAACATGCTGTGCTTCAGCTCATTTCTAAGGAACTGTGTTAAATGCTTACCCGGGCATGAACCGTGATTGCTCATATATAAAGTTAAAAATAAATTCTGATTTATTTGTGGCTCATATCTTACAATGTGTCACAGACAATAGTGACCCTTTGCAGCAAAATCAGCAAGTCATGACACATTATATTAAACTGTCAGCAAGACAAATTGAGAAATTCTTTTAAACACTATAAATAGGTTTGCACAGTAGATTTTATGTAACCTTTGCTTCAACGGTGCCTCGAACCAAGAGAATATGTAGGATATAAAACAATTCACTATTTTTAGCAGGGTACATATGATGGTGGTGTTTCCTAAAGAGTTCTGGGCAATTATAAAAGTAATAAAAATGTTTGTTGTGGATGTTATTTTGAGCAATGTGCAACTTGCGATTTCATTGTTTTACATTTTTTTAGTAAATAAGCACAAATTCATTGTTAATAAAAACAGGATGAGATAACTTTCCATATCTATTCTCTTTGTTACTCTGTGTGTTGTGTTAGGTGGATCTGTTGAGGCCCATGCTTCTTCAAGGCATTCAGACTCAGGGTGCAAAGACCTCGATGGGTTTGAGCGAGTATTTTACTATCTTATACACCATCAGTTACAGCATTGACCAGGAAAACTGGACTACCTACAGAGGAAACAGTACGGTCAGTATCCGAATTTCTCAAAACGTAACTGATTCAAAGGGGCCATACTGTGTGTTTTCTGTAGCATTTTACAATTTCCACCCCCAAAGTTCTCTTATAACATTAGTAAATGTTTCTTTCACTGTTATTTAGTGTTAGCATAATATTTTATTTTTTTTACCTCTTTGTCTTTTAATACAATTTAAAAGCATTTATTTTAATAATAATAATAATAATATAATACAATATATACATATACATACATATATATATATATGTATTTTTTTTTTCATTTTTTGGTTTCATTTCAATGGATTCATTATTAAAGTAACTAATTTCTACAGATTATGTTGTTATTCAGTAAATTTATACAGTAAATGAGACTGTCACCATGAAGCGATTTGCTTCAGTTAAAAAAAGTTACAATTACAAATGTTATAATTTTGGTATTTTTCATAGTTTCTGTATTATTCACATCTGTTTTCTTAATTAATTGTCATCAGACCTTTAATGGAAACATGGACGGTTCCAGAGTAAAGGAGAATTTGTTTTCTCCACCCATTGTGGGCCGCTACATCCGAATTCACCCACTGACCTTCCAGAAACAGCCCACGCTGAGGGTTGAGCTGCTGGGATGTGACCTTAATAGTGAGTTAACACACACCGATTGATTACAACACTTTCTAATGAAAATCCAAAGGAAAAGATAAAGACGCTAAAGATAAGAAATCTAAACACTGCATTAGCACTCTTCAAATGACAAGACTGTCAAGAAAGTCTTCAAATGACAAGAAAGAAAGTCTTTGCAAACCTCATTTCTTCTTTGCCTTTGTATGCCACATTCATCAGTATGCAGAGATTTAAAAGTAGAAATCTGATGTCTTTGTTAGATCATGAGTAGGGTTGCAAAGGGGCAGAAAATTTCAGGTAAATTTCTGGAAACTTTCCATGGAAACTTCGTCTGGGGAATTTTCGAAATATTCTAAATTTGAAATTTACAAGGAATTTTGCGGAACATATGGAAATTAATTGTAAATTTATGGAAATGTATAGAACTGTATCATACAGTATATAAACGCAGATTGATCATAGGTTTGCATGCATGCAAACTAACACATTTAAAAAATTACACTTTGGGATTTTTCAGTGGGAATCTGTGATGCTTTTTTTAGGATATATTGATGAATAAAAACTTAAGAACAGTGTTTATTCAAAATAGAAACCTTTTCCAACAATATAAGTTAAGTAAAAAGCTATTACTCTTTATTAATTTAACACATCCTTCTTGAATAAAAGTGTGAATTTATTTCAAAATTAGACTGACCCAATTTTTTTTAATGGTACTGTATTGTTAAAAAAAGGATTTATATTTTAAATAATGCCTTTTTTTACTCTTTATTCATCAATAAAATTAAATATCAAAATTGATAATAAATTATAAGCATATTAGAAACATTAGACTGGAGTAATGTTCAAAATTCAGTATACTAAAAATTGTGATATCATCAATACCGCGCAATATAACAGTTTTTCCCCCCTTTTTTTGACTTTTATTTTATTATTGGATCCCCTAAATGTTTGTTCAGTCAGTTTATTTGTAAACTTTTACAATGGTATAGCCTAATTTAGTTATTATTACTCCACAATACCATTTTAGATTTTTTGTATGACATTTACATGAATACTTTGGCCTACCAAAGATGGTCATTTTGATATTTTGTTTGCAGGATTTAAGAAATGATCTGTGCATGTTATGGAGGAAAGCACAGTGCATGTAGGGGGTGTGGCCTCAGTAGCCCTGCGCGTGATAGAGCAATGTGTATCTTAAAAATTAAGCTGAAATTGCATTCAATCTAGTTGTTTTAACCAAGAAAATGCTGCCAGTTTATTTCCATTAATTCCCGTTAATTCCCACGGAGAGTTTCCAGTCTTGAAAATTTTGCAACCCTAATCATGAGCATTTTGGAGAGCTTCTCCAAAAAAAGTCTATAAATACTATAGATGTTTTTCAAGCGAATATGCTCTTTAAACAAGTGTTATTATAATGAACTAAAACCATGCATAATATCTGCTTTATAAGTACATCATAACTCTTTATAAACTCTCTGCCTATTAAATATAATATTTTGCCCATTAAACATTACAATCTTAAGAAACCCATGATGCAACCCACTCCTATAAAATATTGGTGTCATTATAATTGACTAAAACCATAAGAAAAACATTTTTGTTATTTGAAATAATTTTCGATAATAAACAATAAATTCAATTACAACAACGTTAACTTCTTACATCTAATTTAGATACATATTTGGTCACACTGTAGTTTAAGGTTCAATTCTTGCTATTAACAAATCAATAAACTAATAATTTGGTGTTTATTAATAATTAGTAGGGTAGTTGTTAAGCTTAGGTATTGGGTACGGTTAGTGATGTATAACAGGGTCAGAATATGCTTTAATAAGTATTAATAAACAGCCAACATATTAATTATAGTTAAGTTAATAAAGAAACAGTGAATAGTGAGAATTGGTCCCTATACTGAAGTGTTATCAATTATTTGATCTTTTAACTTTTTCCACTTATTTTAGCTACTTATTATGCATCTTAATGTTTGGCAGTTTTCCCAACTTCTTGTGCTAAAACAAAACTCAACTACATTTGTCCTTTAAAACGTACAGTATATGCATTATTTAGTGTCTGCTATCCCAATTAGTAGCAAGCTATCAGGTTTTATGGTGATGTATGTATTTTAAGAAAAAACACTGTAAAAACGAATGAATAAATAAATAACAAAATACACAAATTTAAGCTTTAATGAAAAAATGAAATAAAAATGGAAAGTTGGTAGTGAAATTACTGCTTCAAACAGATAAGAGCATGTTTTTTGTGTTTTTTCAGGTTGTTCTATGCCACTGGGAATGGAGAAGAGGTTAATTTCCAGCAGCAGTATCAGCGCCTCCTCGTTCTTAAAAAATTGGTTACTGTCCTGGAGTCCTGACCTCGCCAGACTTCACCAGCAGGGACGAGCAAATGCTTGGAGACCCAAGGTATCTGTCCACCCGTCTATCTATCTGTCTGTTTTCGATCACTGTATGTTGTTTTTAGAGAGAGTGAAAGTGATTTTCTTTCTACACCATGTGTTTTACAAGCCCATTGTGAGAGAGTTTCCTCTATCCTGTCTGTCTGTGTGAAAGTGAGTTTTCTTTCCTCTACGGTTTTTAAGTTATCTCTCTTTCTGCTTCCTATTTAAGCTGCAGAGAGAGCCAAGCGCTGTCAGTCAGGTGGATTTACCAGTTTTGATTTAGAGCAGAGTTCTATTCTGCTCGCTATTCTATCGTTGCTTCTTAAAGGTGTAAAAATACTTCTTAAGTGTCACATAAACAATAGGCTTCGAAATTATAAGGCACGAGGTCGCTGTTAAAACAAATAATCCATTTGTTGGTGGATCTGTCCACATTCATTCTGCACATGTCTGTGAACATAAAATGTTTCATTACTGTTAAACTGGTCTCTTTCTGTCTCCCCTCTCTTCTTCTCTGGTTCTGCAGACTAATAACCCTCATGAGTGGATACAGGTGGACTTTCTCTCTGTGAAGAGAGTGACTGGGGTGGTCACACAAGGGGCCCGATCTGTCCTGACACCGATGATAGTCACAGAATTTAGCGTCTCTGTTAGCAATGATGGTCACAAATGGTCCAGTGTAAAAGAGCAGGGCACAAACAGTGAAAAGGTACTGTTATATTTGTGTGTATTGAATTATATAGAATTGCGTATCCAAAGTAAGTTTTTGTACAGTATATGTGTGTGTACTGTGGTGCCATTGAATGCTTGAATCTGATCGGCTGATGAACGTTCTAAGGTGTGCAATTATTTTCAAGGAACCGCACGTCGAACGTAGTTCCAGGCAGCATCACAGTTCCATATCAAACGGTTTCTAGTTATTAGCTACCTTACTCAGACGACTTTATTTTTAACATCAGCTTAAAAAGAACTTGACTTCTCACAAGTGAGGTAACAGTGGCATTGTTAGTGGAAAAAAGGAACTTAGTTTCACTAGCCAGGTTTCCATCCAAGGAGTTTTTACGAAAAAATATTTAGCGTGTCAATTTTTTACCGATATAGCTGATTATCGATAAAATTTTGTAAATGTAGACAGTATTTTCCATTTAAGTTTAGCGCATACATTCTATATCGATACTTCAAATGTCGCAACAAATAATATTATTGCATCTTAAATGTTAAATATGGTGAAAAGATGAGTTACGTCTCAAACATAAATATCTTAATTTGATGTTTCTTTTTAATACTTTGAAAGTTACATTTATTAGGCTTAATTTTGTTCAGGATATTATAGGTGTAGCCTTCTCAACACGGCCCATATGAGGGGCGACAGATAATAATTAAATAATAATTTAATAAAGTTTTTTTTTTAAAAATGGATTAAGAACAGACTATTTGCATATGATTTGCGCAATAGGTGAAATTATGTATAGAAACAGCTTAAGGGCAATTTTTTTTTCGTGAAAAAAAAAAAAATTGTTGCATAAGTTAAGGATGACGTCATCAAGGACACCTTTTTATCGCTTTCATATTTTTAACAAAAACATTTATTTTGGATGTGATCAATTATTTGACAGCACTAAGATTTTGCCACACCAAAAACAAGTCCAAGTTGTATTTCACTTAAACCTTTTTTTGGGATTTTGGAGTGAAATATGACCTGGATATGTCCTTGATGGGATTCATGAGAGTCACTCATTCATGTCTATGGTGTTTTGTTTCTTTTTCATCCTGATGTAGATCTTTGAGGGAAACAGCGAACATGATGAGGAGGCGCTGAATGTGTTTGATCCTCCCTTGTTCACTCGCTTCATACGCATTCACCCGAAAGGCTGGGTCAACGATATTGCCCTGCGGCTGGAGTTTTTTGGCTGTGACACTCAATCAACCTTTTGAGAGAAAGTGTGATCGACCCATCATGGTTGAAAGACAGTTTTGACCTATAGGAAACTATAGGTTTGGATAGGCTGGTCTGGTGGTTTTAGAGTGGTTTTGTGCACTTGTTAGCTGATGCCTAAATATGCTGTCTATATAGGCATCTCACTTTGGCTTTGAACAGAGCCCACATAAGCACTACATAGGTTTATCTCTAGAACAGGTTTTTGTCATGATATGTTGATTTATGTGTTTTGAATCTGGTTGGTTGTATGTTACCAAGTGTTCCGATCAGTAAGCTGCTCATTTCACTGTATGCTTTTGAGAAATTATTATTATTATTAGTGTCATAGGAAATATACTGTTACGTTCTATCTGGTTTAGTTTCGTTTTGCATTGTCTTCCTGTTTTGGTTTCGCTTTGTTTTTCTACGTGTATGTCCTTTTTTGGTGTTTCCTGTGTCCTTATGTTATCATCAGTTAATTTGCTTCCACGTGTGTTTCATCTGTTTTGAGTTTATTCATTAGTCCCATGTGCATTTATGCCCAGTCTTTAGAGTTCTCAGTTTGTCGGTCAATGTTGAATGTTACACTCCTCGTCAGTATTTAGATCTTGTGTTTTGTTATTAAAAGAGTATTATTATTTGGACTCTACGATCCCCGCGTTCTCCTTTCTCCATCCCTGCACGACACGTAACATATACTACCTATATCTATTTTTCTAATAAATGTACTGTTATGTCCCAAGACATATGTTACTTTTTATTATTGTGAACATGGTGAATATGTGTGTATGAGTGTTCTCCTGATGTTTAACAGCCTGCTGGGAAGTGTAGTTTTTGCCTGTTTTCCTCTGCTTCTCTTTGTCCCCTCACAGGAGTCTAATCACTGTCACCTGTCCCCATTACAGCTGTGGAGAGGAGTTTGCATTTGAACAGAGGGAACTCACTGTTCATCAGAGAGAGCTTGTGGACTGTCTTTTTTACTTGTAGCTTGTTGTACTTGTTATAGTGGGTGGTCTGAGCTTTAGTGTTACAAGAAAGCTTTTTGCACCGGCAGTGGTGGCCGTGTGTAGTTATTTCTTTTGTTTGTAGGAGGGTGGGTGGGTGCCTTTTTATTTTCTAATATTTGTTAGGTTTGGTTTTTTTGTAGCAAGGAATTCAGGGAAGAGTTATGTTATTTATTTGATCTTTTTGTTTGATGGGTAAGTTAGAATGATATTTCTTTTTATATATTTGTTTGTTTTTTTGGCTTTAACCCCCTCACGAAGCTAGAAGCGTCTCATTATTCTTTCTTTTGAATTATCTGTATCTATTTTTTTCTTCTTAAACTAATGTATTAAAGACATTACTTTGTAAATAAAATTCTTGAAAAGAGTCACTTGTGTGCGAGTGCTGGGATTGCTGAGCCAACTCTCTATCACTTTTGTTCTCATACACTTCTAATAGTATATGCTACTTCCCTGACACCCCTAGATAAAAAGGGGACTTAACAT
Organism: Enteromius unitaeniatus; assembly: GCA_032359435.1. Taxonomy (NCBI): domain Eukaryota; kingdom Metazoa; phylum Chordata; class Actinopteri; order Cypriniformes; family Cyprinidae; genus Enteromius; species Enteromius unitaeniatus. The sequence continues at coordinate 5,073,027 of JAUMHI010000055.1, read as the reverse complement.
ATTTGGGGGCTCGTGTTAAAGTTTTTCAAAGAGGTAAAGTTTTTCTACTTTGCCTGACTGTTTTTGTGGGGAGGTAAGAGGAGAACCTTTTGGTAGGTGAGTATGGAGTTGGATTTAAAAGTATTCACTTTAGCTCCTACTATTAAGGTCTTTAAATGAGTTTAGAAAGCAGGATTTACTGTTGATAGCATAAATAAATGCATATGTTACTGTTTATTATATTTATAATGCATGCTGCATTATAACCCATGGAAGATTGTTTGTTTGGTTATTATATGTTTTTATATTCTGGTCTGGAATAACTATTTTGCAGCGTGAGATTATAATTTTTTTCAAATATTCAATGTTTAATTGTGGAAATAAAAAAAAAAAAACTATGAAAATGCCTTGATTTCCCCAGTTTCCCTGTGCTTTGTGTTTCTTTGACAAATATTATTCTTTCACAGACTGTTTTCTTCCTTTTTGGTGTTTCGCCAGTCAGTAAATCTGTTTTCAATAAGTGGCATACAGCACTCTTATTATTTATGGTGATAATATCTGCTTTTTCATCAAAACACACACATTTATTTACACACACACCCAGGTCTCTATAAAATGTGTGAAATTCTGGTGATGCAGATTAGTGAAATGTGGTTTATGTTCACAGTCATGTCACAATTCTGCAGACGGAGAGACGATGAACAGAGAAACTTACAAGCGAAGGGTGGGATGAAGAGGCCCACAGGAATACGATAACATTTCCATGTTCTGGCCGCGATAAAAATGGAGCGTACTATCAGTTCCTGTTTGACAGGAAGTGCTCTGGGGATGTGTTTAGCTTGAAGGGAAATTGAAGGCCTGACTCTGAAAGAAGTCGGTGACCTATTGTGTCACCTGTTATCTCATCAAAGACAAACACTGCTGCTGAGGAACAAACACACGTTAGGAAGCAGCTTTCATTTCTTTCATTAGGTCATTACCATACATTACTGCAGAATGCTTAACGTTTCATTCATGTACATGCTACGTCACATTTTTCTGTTCAAATACGAAATCTGAATTTTGTATATTTATTGTTTCTGTATTGTTCATATATATTACATTGTAGTGATGCCTTTTATTTTGGTATTTCATGTTATTATGGCATATAATTAGTGTAATTTATGTTTAGATTTTCTGCATTGTATTGTATCCTCTAACTTCAGGAAGTAAAAAAAAAAAAAAAACATAAACCAAAATATACCAACAATTTTTGCTGTAAAGCCAGTTTCTTACTGTTTTTAAAGTATCTATTAAAATTATTATCTTTATTTTTAGAATTTTCAATAGCTGCATACATTTAAAAATTCTTTTAAAAATGCCTATTTCTTTATATTATATTATATTATATTATTAGTCTCTTGTTATTGCAAAAAAATATATATTCTAGTTGATTGAAGTTGATGTTTCTCTTTTATTTCACAAACGGGACTTAGCTTAAGCCAGGACTAGGCATTAGTTACATAAGATATTTAAGCAACTTTTACAAAAATATTACAGGTGTGCATCTTAACTGTCACGGATCGCACCTCTGTGGCCCTCTCCGAAGGACAGCAGCGGGAACCATCCCCCGAATATTAGTTCCTACCC
>JAUMHI010000055.1:5034073-5053620 GCA_032359435.1 Enteromius unitaeniatus | reverse complement strand
TTGAGTCCAGCTGTGTTTGATTATACTGATTGGACTTGATTAGGAAAGCCACACACCTGTCTATATAAGACCTTAAAAAAATAAAGTCTTAAAAAATAAGGTCTTAAAATAATTTTAATTTTGAAATTAATCTAGATTAAAATGGCTCATTTGAATTCTGAATGACTAAAAGTAAAGCCCTATTGGACAGGAGTAGTTTTACAGGGGGTCGTTAGAGAATGTTTTGTTTCACAGACGTACCTTGGTGACGCTTAACATGAAAAATGCTTAATGTGGCTTAAAGCACCTAAAAACCGATGAGGGAACCCCAAATTTCTGTCAAACCTTCCTTTTAATAATCTCTAACTACTGTCAAAAGAACAAGCCCATATTCAACAGATAAAGTGAATAATATCACATTAAGCGTTTTCTCTCCCATAGAAGTCCATTATAAAGAAACAGCTTAATGTGGCTTAACGGACGCTACCTTAACAACGACAGAGAGAAACCAAACTTCTGTCAAAATGTATTTATAGTAAACCACTGTCAAAAGAACAAGCTCTTATTCCGCGAATAAAGTGAATAATTTCAATTTTAAGCGTTCACCCCTATAGATCCATTAGGAAACATCTTAACGTGGTTTAACATACTTTAACATCAACAAGGGAAAATCAAACTTCTGTCACATTTTATTTATAACAAAAGACATGCCACTGTCAAAGAACAAGCTCTTATTCATCTTATAAAGCGAATAATATTACGTTAAGCTGTTTCCTTATAATGGTTATGGGGTGAACACTTAACATGCTATTATTAACTTATTAAACTAAATAAGAGCTTGTTCTTTTGACAGTGGAAAGTCTTTATTATAGATACAATTTGACAGAACGTGATATTATTCACTTTATCTGTCGAATATGGGCTCGTTCTTTTGACAGCAGTTAGTGATTATTTCAAGGAAGGTTATACAAAAATTTGGGTTTCCCTTGTCAGTTTTTATGTGCGTAAGCCACGTTAAGCGTTTTTAACGTTAAGTGTTTTAGAATGTCCCGTGATTTTATTCCCATCCGAATCTCTGTGTTTTTCTCTCACAACCTCTGTGATAATTCTAGAGTCTTTAATGCATTTGCTTGTGTGTTTTGGCTCTTAACACACGCACATTTAATATATTTTGATAGATAAAATAAATATATAATATAAATAAAGAGCCAGATCACGTAAACTGTTGAGACTGACTATTGTAATAGCACGAGTAATTTACATGTTAAGTCAATGCAAAGACTCCATTAGACATCCTGCGGCCCGATTCACACAAATTATTACACAAATTATTAAGAATCACGCGATGTAGTCCGAAATGGTACATGAAAATCACTGATGACAGGTTATAAGAATCGAAGCTCACATGTATAGTAGTTTAGAAAACTAGTCCCGTCCGAATAGGGCTACAGTGCAATTCGGCTAGGTATACATCCGCAATAAAATATCAAGGTAAACTTATCATAGCTTGTGTAGTATAGACCCAGCTACCAACCCAACTTTGTGAATAGATTAACAGCGATATTTTTTTAATCGGGCGATAAGAGTCTCACCAATAACGGCCCACCACTAATATATTCTATATATATATATATATATATTAATTGATTCCTGTGACGCAAAGCTGAATTTTCAGTCTCATTACTCCATTCTTCAGGGCCACATGATCTTTCAGAAACCTTCAGATACTTCACTACAATATACTACAATACAAGAAACATTTCTGACCATTATGAATGTTTTTGTTGAAATCCATGATGCGTTTTCTATGGATTTTTTTATTGTACAATTTAATTATATAAATTTTGTTTATATAAGCTTTTATACTGTTCAATTAAATACATCTTTGCTGGGGGAAAAAAAACTCCAAGTGGATGTGAATTTGAGCACATCGCTACTAACCACACTGAACAATTAAAGGTTTTGAATTACTGTGTTTCACAGGGAAAGGAAAGCACACATGATGGAACCATCTGCTTCAAGCTTTTCTTGCAGCAAACAGTGCATCCTCTTATATCATCACATTTTATGGCCTGTTTATCACTGTGACAAAAACTCCATTTATGCAGTTCAGCGACTAGAAACTAATTCTCAGCTTAATTCTCTCTGAGAACAAGAGAGAAGCACAATTACGGCTGAGTAATTCAGGTATCCATGTAAAAGTATGTCCATCACTATGACAACTGAGAATGAGAGAGAAGGAAAGGTGAAACAAGGACAGAAATCCCAAGAGTCTGACCTGAGATGACACACGCCGAGTTAATAATTGATCATCAACATGTGTGGACTCTTCACATAGGCTTTCTGTCATGCAGAGTGCAGTAAATATTTCAGTTTGCCGAACCCTAAAACATTATTTATGCATGGGGCAGCTGCATCGCTCCTATAGCCTCCTCTGCTTCTTAACGTTAAATGCACACTGGTTTGACTGACTGTAAACTGGAGGTGATTTGTCTTCATAAATTGGTTAGTGGCTTGTAAACAACAGCCTCCGTTAAACAGCAAATGCCAAAACCCTGTTTAACATATAGTTCAGAAGTTAAAATAGATTTTTTTACATTGCTGAACTGCATTAGAGTGCCAAAAACACTTTCTGATGATTTATTGACTGTACTGATAAGGATTTGGTAATTAATTAGAAAAACAAATTGTTTCCAAGAAGAAGCAGAGCTACTGCAAGTTTCATAAATGATGTGCTAAAACTGAACACTTAGCTCACACATAAATAGAAACTGACATCAGTTAGTCATTGTATAAAGCAATATGCCACCAACACACATGAGGTAGAATGTTTTTACTAAACAGTTATTTTGGCAATATTTATACTAGGATGGCATTTATTAATATTTCAACTTAAACTAAAATGAAAACTGAAAATATACAAAACGGTTAAGTTTTAGTAATCTTGTTATGTGCACTTATCATTTTTTAATACTTGTTAGCTTGATTATGTAATTTTAGTACTTTGCATTTTTATAGTTAACTAAAACTACTAATATATATATATATATATATATATATATATTAATTTAAATAATATTAGATCATAATTTTAAACTTAAGAAGTATTCTAAATGTTGCCGTGGCAACTAAGCAGATTAAAATAACTAAATAATAGTTCATCCAAAAGTCCAAAATATGTTGAAAATGTACGTTTTTGGCTTTTTCATGGCAACAGATTTAGTGAAATACAGTATGTCTTGTGAGGCAAAAAATCTTTCTAAGGCATTTTTACATTAAACTGTTGCTCACAGGCAAAATTCGTGTCCATAATGCATAGAAACATTTGTTTTGGACTTTTGTTTTGGTGTGTGCTTGATCTATGCATGTTTCTCTCTTGACTCAAAAAATTACAGTTTGAAGTTAAAAACATTTTAATTATGCACAGTTTCCCTTAAGACATTAATTGACAATCTGGAGTGGTGTGGATTACTTGTGTATTATTGTGGTGTTTTTATCATCTGTTTGGACTCTCATTCTGACGCCACCCATCCTCTGCAATTGACCATTTGGTGTGCAAGTCTTGCAATGCAAAATTTCTCCCAATCTGTTCTGATAAAGAAACAAACTCATCTACACCTTGAATAATCTAAAGATTAGTACACTTTTTTTAGCGACTATTCATTTGGTTAACTGGTCCTTTAATGGTGATGGCCCCTGTTGAGTAGTCCACCAATCTCATTTGAAAACTCATTTGAGTTTGCTGCATTTACTGTGATTTTTCAAACTAGACAGTAGCGAGAACATTCTCTCTTTTGTACTCTACAGTCTGAAATTAGTTTGATGATTCTAGTTTAAAAGGTGCTGTATGTTTTTGATTCAACTAAGGCATTAAAATACCATAATATTTACCATACCATACCATATGTTTGCAAATATTGAAAAAATATGCTTAAAAAGTTAAAAGCAAAAGTTAACATACTTGTTTGTTTTTTTTTGTAAAAAAAAAAATGCTACAGTCATTTATTCTCATGTGAAAATGTGTGTTCTGGGCCCGATTGTCTATGTTTGTTTTGGTTTGTGAAACCGGCCCACTGCCAGTTTACTCAATTGGATTTTGTCACCCTGGGTTGCCAGTTGGTGGAAAAAAGGGTATCATCATGTCATCTGGCAACCTGCTTGCTTCAAGTCTAAGAAGGAAGGATCGGCTATAAACCCTCTCCAGTATTTTAAATTTGGACTGCAATACCTAATTCAAGCCTTTGGTGTCAATTTTACATATAGACATTAAAAATGTCCTGTCAAGTTTTTAGGGTAAAAGAAAGGACAAGTATCATGACCAATAAATTCTGACAGAATGCAGAATAGGTCAGTATGATTTCAAATCCTGACCTCAAATGTAATTAAATGTCTGGAAAAAGAATTTGCGTCACAGTTTTGCAAAATTAAGATTTGCAGACTTGTAACAATCAGTCATTGATCGCATCTGAATCTGAACCATTATACGGCTCGAGAAGATCTTCTATATTGGATTGTACCAATTTAATTAGCTTGACATCATTCATCATTTCAGCCAACTGCACTTGCATTATTCTGAAAATTCCAGCATGTAAATCTGTGAAATCTATAGGCCTGGTGTGCATAAGATCCATCATTATGATTTTCTGGTGTAACTTCACTTACAGCACACCAGGGCTGCATGCCAACCGTGCAGAAAGTGAGATATTAATTAAGCTCAAAATCTGGCATTAAAAAAGAAAACTCCCTAGTGAAAGCGAGAAGTGCTATCAATCTGCTGTGCCATGTTTCTAAATATTTATCATTTGTTGCTACTGAATCACTGAAGTCATTTGATTTCAATTTGCTACACAGGGAATGTTGGATTAGTGAGGGTAATTATTATTACTCTCAACCTGAGTAACATGCAGTTCAATTAGCATTCAGAAATGATAAATATGCCTCAACATACTGTATCTTTCCCCTGTTGATTGTTTATTGCCCACCACTTTAGAAGGGATATATACTGTAAACATGCATATAAATAAAAAACAGATATTTTTTGTTGTTTTCAGTAAAATATGCAATCATTCTTAAACCAAGCTACTTTTACCTGAGGAGCAGAATTACGACATGCCTTGCGTAAAGCATAGTGAATTGTCAAAACTACATGTATTTCAAATTAAAAAATGGAATAAGTAGATTGCATAAGTATTCATACCCTTAACTCAGCACTTAGCTGAAGCTCCATTACAGCCTCAGGCATTTTGGGGTATGATGCAACAAGCTTTGATCATGATCATCATTTGGTAATTAGCTACCACTCTTCACTTTAACTCTCAAGCTCTGTCAAGTTAGATAGGGGCAGACAGACATTTTCAGGTTTCTCCAGAAATATTTGATTGGGCTCAAGCTAGGGCTGGGCGATATGGCTGAAAACTGTATCACAATATTAGTGTTTCATATCGGTCGATATCGATAATTATTGATATTTTTATGACCCATTTAAAATAAGGACCAAGAGCAATCCAGCAGACCAGCACGAGACAACGATATGGTGCAACCAAACGTGATACTGTTTCATGATTGGCTGTTAGCTTATCACGCCCTACCTTGCTAGGTTGCCAGAGAGCGAGTGCTTTCGTTAACGCAACCAAACTAACCTCGCAACTTCTGTTTTAAAAAAATATTGAACGTTTTATCTAACACATTTTGTATTGATATCGATCACGTGCTTATCGCAATACATATCGTTAGTGTTTTATCGCCCATCCCTAGGTCAAGCTAAGGTTGTGCCTGAGTCACACAAGGACATTCAGAGTCGTCTACAAGCTACTCTTGTTGTGCGTTTAGGATCATTGTCCTGTTGTAAGGTTGACCTTCTGCCCAGTCTGAGTTTGTGAATGCTCTGGACTGGGTTTCCTCTCTATGTTTTGCTGCACTGAGTGTTCCTTCTACTCTGATGAGTCCCCCTTTGCAAAAAAGGAGGGTTATCATTTGCAAATTCCAAGTGTATTTTCATGCATTCTCACTGGAGTGGATTGAGCCTCTCCATATGGCCATAAAGCACAGATCAGTGGAGCGTTGAAGTGATGTTTGTCCTTCTGTAGACATATCTCCACATATGGTAACAGAGCTCAGCTAGGGTGACCATCAGGTTCTTGGTAGCCACTCTAACCAAAGTCCTTCTCCATCAGTTACTCAGTTTAGTTAGGAGGCCAGCTCTAGGAAGAGTCCTGGTTGTCTCAAACTTCTTCCATTAAGGGTAATGGAGACTACAAGCTTCTGTGAACCTTCAACACAGCAGTATTTTTCCCCAGATGTGTGGCTTGACACAGACCTGTTTCTGAGGTCAGTTTCTCTACAGAGAAATATAAAAATAGTTTTTCCCTTTGATTTAGGTCCTTAATTTTACTTAATGTCATAAGTAATTTTGCTTCTATCGTAAATGTATCTTGATTTAAATTGGGATATTTGCCATTTAAATTGTTGTTAAAATTATTTTATCAAAATGGTCCTTTTTCCATTTCACTTTTGACTTGGAAGGGAGCCCATACTCTGCTATTGTCCAGGGTTGCTATAGTTAAAGGTGCAATAGGCGATTGCCTTCAGAAACATTTTCTGTTATGCTGGTTGAAAGTTGAAATATTTTGTGGATGGCGTAGGACAAAAAATGTTTGTAAAAATCAAAACGCTCTGTCTTGAGCATTGTGATTGGCTTTCCTACCGGTCTGTCAATATATGTATTAGCATACCCCTGCACCATGTTTGTGCAGACAGAAGAGTGAAAACGGCGAAACAAAACCCTGATCTTCCTACCTGCTATTATAGTACGTTTACTACTATCTTTTACTAACTGTACTATTATTAAGTTTTATCCTGTACTCACTGGTGAGTGACACATAATGTAGCTGGAAGTGTCCCGGTCCCAGTCCTCGACATGTCATGCATTCAGGGGGAATGTGTTTAGACATGTAGGGAGGGTGGGACATTCACTTTTAGTGCTATCAGGCTAAAGTTAGCATTTTCCATGATTTATAGACTAAACAAACTAAAAGTTTTTCAAGACTTTATAAATTTTTTAAAAATTAAACTAAATTAAATAAAAACTTAAATATAAAAAACAAGAATTAGAAATATTGCCTTCTAACAACTAAAATAAACATTTAGGTTAAAGTACCAAGAGTAAAATAATAAAATAAATAAATACTAATTAATAAATACATTTTAATATTGAATAAATGTAAAAAGAAAATAACACTAAAATTAACAAAAAGTTAAAATTACGCTAGAAAAACTGCAAAAAATATATACAAAAAAAAAAGAACTAACTATTTCTATGAACGTATTTATAATACATTATAAGGGCATTCTTAAGGCATTATAATGAATGCATAATGCATTACACATAACTTTATAATATGTTGTATCATTTAATGAATATTCATAAGAACAGTTTTAATTTGTTAAAATATTAGCTTATTTGTTGTCAGAACTTTTACAGCCCAGTCGCACGTTTTTTGAAATCCTAGTTTTAAGAACGTGCTGGACTTGTGAAAATAAGAAAATAATCGTGTCCCTGACACGAATATAGATTAAATGACGATTTCGTGATCTAGTCACGAACTGCCGTGTGACTGGGTTGAACTTTTAAGAGTTTAATAATTTATAACAATGAAAACAATTCATACACTAAAGTTACAATGCATTATATTTCTCATAATTATAAATCTCATTTCTTGCCCTTTTACTTGTTACTTTACTTAAAAACAGACAAATTCTTTTTTTTCAAACAGCCATAAGATCAGACATCAGATCTGATGAATGTGTAATATGAACTATTTGCTTTTTATATATATAACACCAGTATGATTATTTTGATGGTATCCGTTAGACAGCTTTTGATAAGTAACTCTGCAACAACCCTGCTTCAGTCTACTATATAAACCCAAGAGTATTAGTAAACAATGCATTTTTTTGGTTGAAAGTATTAGCTAGCTGTCATTAGCCTCAATATTGGCCTCACAGGAAACACTCGAATAACACTCAGCACCTAACCACTCACAAGATACTGTGCAGATCTTTAAAAAAACTATGTGAAAATATGATATAGTGTAAATATGTTCACTGTGTGTTATAAATAATCATACTCTTTTATGTATGCTTTTATTTATGTTTATGTCTTTTTAAGAGATGTTGTAACACATTATAAGCTTTTTTAATAATGCAAAATGCATTTATTATAATGCCTTAAGAATATCCTTATAATGTATTATAAATATGACTTCATAGAAAGTGCATAGAAAAATTATCAAACAAGACATAAATAATATTAAAATAGCACTGAAAGTCACACTACGTGGTCTCAAACCACAACTCACCAGGTGCACATAGGGAACGAAGTATCCCAGCACTGCTGTGGCAACGCCGAACGCCCAAACCCGATAGGTCAGCACTCCAAACACTCGCACGTTAAAGTACTTCCTGATTTTGGCCAGGCCCTTCTGCCACCTGCTTGCTGACTCCAGCCCGGATGGGGCACCCCCGTCCATTCCCATGCCTGGTATCGGGCACATCCCACTGGGCATGAGTGGTTTGAAGGTGAGGGCCAGCAGCGACTGGACCAGCATGAAGATGCTGAGGACCTGGAAGGTTCTGGGGAGGCCCAGCGGTTCCACCACTTTCTTGAGCAGCACGGGGAGCCCCATAGAAAAGAGGCTGCTGCCTGCCGTCACCACGCCATTGGCCAAACCCAGTCTCTGTCGAAAATAATGCCCCAGGATCACCAGCGATGGCTGGAATGCGAACGACGATCCGCAGCCAAACAGTATCCCGTATGTGAAGTATCGAAGACCGAGCGTGCTGAGGAGAGAAGAAAAAAAAAAAAAAAACATTACTGATGAAAAGCTGTAAAAACTGTAGCCTTTTTTCTGTTAAAGCAATTGACTTAATCCCAGTGTAATGCAAATAAGCTATACATACATTATGGCCTTTTATTTTATTTTATTGTATTGAAGCCGCAACTTGTTCTATTATTAATAGAATCTATATTAATATATAATAGTATATACATTATAATAGTATTATTATTATTACTACTACTACTATTATTTGTTACTCATCTTTTTATTTAAATTTTTTTTAATGTAAGTATATTGTTTTGTCAATTTTTTTATGTGTCTTTTATGTTTTTATTTTTATTTAAATTAGCTAGTGTTTTTTTATTGATCTATAAAGTTTTTATGATAGGTTTTAGATTTGTTGTAGATATTTTTGTTTACTAAAATAAAAACGAATTAAACGATAGATAGATAGATCTTAGGTACTTAGGATAAATTTTAGGTTTTTCAGGCAATACGAAAAAGAAGCATTTCACTAAACTGCAATAGAAACGGAACATCAATGCGAGCTGTGGCAAGAAGGTTTGCTATGTCTGTCAGCATAGTGTCCAGAGCATGGAGATGCTACCAGGAGACAGGCCAGTACATCAGGAGACGTGGACGTTCCTCCACCTTTGTGCAAGGAGAAACAGGAGGAGCACTGCCAGAGCCCTGCAAAATGACCTCCAGCAGGCCACAAATGTGCATGTTTCTGCTCAAACAGTCAGAAACAGACTCCATGAGGGTCTGACATTCACAGGTGGGGGTTGTGCTTACAGCCTAACAGCATGCAGGGCATTTGGCATTTGCGAGAACACCAAGATTGGCAAATTCGGCACTGGTGCCCTGTGCTCTTCACAGATAAAAGCAGGTTCACACTGAGTACTTGTGACTAACGTGACAGAGTCTGGAGATGCCCTGGAGAACGTTCTGCTGTCTGCAACAGCCTCCAGCATGACCGGTTTGGCAGTGGGTGAGTAATGGTGTGGGGTGGCAGTTTTTTGGAGAGCCGCACAGCCCTCCATGTGCTCGCCAGAGGTAGCCTGACTGCCATTGGGTACCGAGATGAGATCCTCAGACCCCTTGTGAGGCCATTCACCGGTGCGGTTGGCCTTGGGTTTCTCCTAATACAACACAATGCTAGACCTCATGTGGTTGGAGTGTGTAAGCAGTTCCTGCAAGACGAAGGCATTGATGCTATGGACTTGCCCACCCGTTCCCCAGACCTGAATCCAATTGAGCACATCTGGGACATCACGTCTTGCTCCATCCACCAACGCCACTTTGCACCACAGACTGTCCAGCAGTTGGTGGATGCTTTAGGCCAGGTCTGGGAGGAGATCTCTCAGGAGACCATCCTCCACCTCATCAGGAGCATGAGACAGTGCAATGCCCAGGCTTTGTAAAGAGGTCATACAGGCACGTGGAGGCCACACACACTACTGAGCCTCATTTTGACTTGTTTTAAGGACATTACATCAAAGTTGGATCAGCCTGTAGTGTGTTTTTCCACTTCAATTTTGAGCGTGACTCCAAATTCAGACCTCCATGGGTTAATACATTTGATTTCCATTGATAATTTTTTGTGTGATTTTGTATTTAATAAGAATATTTCATTTATTCAGATCTAGGATGTTATTTTAATGTTCCCTTTTTTTTTGAGCAGTGTATATTTATCTTATTTCAAGCAAAAAAATGTTTTGTATGGTTTAATTTTATGGTTTTAAAAACACTAATATACTTTCTTTCTTTTCTTTTTCTTTTTTTTAAATTACATCCAGAGAATTTTCCCTAAAAAGAACTCTTTTTGAAAGTAAGATTTTCACAGATATCCATAAGTAACTTCTGCAAGATAGTTTCACACTAACTAGAAATGAACTCATACAAAGAGCAGAACTGTTGACTTCCCATGTTTTTCTCTCCTTATTAAACTCAAGCATTTCACATCCAAATTACCAAATGACCAAACAGACGTTAGTGTAAATGATGGATTGTGGGATGGAAGAGAGGAACTCAACCCTGCAGGAGACACTTGTGTTCAAAGGCTGAGGAAGGGAGGGAAATAGTTTGTGTGTGTGTCGTTGTGTGTGTGTGTGTGTGTGTTTGCATGCACTAGTGTTTGGGTTGTTTGAGTGTTTCAGACTCTAAACGCAGCAGGACCAGGCTGACCATTCTTTCCAACGTTTTTTTGCTTTTTTTTAACAACAGCAAGAGCTTTTTCAGCTTGGAATAAAACCAGCACTCCAGCAGATCTCAGAAAGAAGGCACTGTGAGAAAACAATAAGACGGAAAATAATGAAGGAAAGGAGGAACGAAAAAGAAAGCAAAGATTATATAAATCTTGTGCCGTACACATCCTGTTGTCCTACGCATTTGTCCTTTTGCTTAAAAGTATGTCAGTGTGTTTTTGTAACCTTTTATATAAGCACACTTAAGGAGGATGAGTGATTTGTCTGCCTCCATCACTTCAACCACAACATCTCTATAAAACTCAAGCTCCAAAGACATGAACACACAAAATGAGTGAAAAGAGACATTATTGACTGATATCTTACCCATGTAAAAGAGAAACAAACAAATGTGCCACACATATTTAAACAGTTTTGCCTGAAAATAAAAGTAAAAAAAAAAAAAACACACACACAACATAGTACTAAATGTTTTGAAAAAAAAAAAAGTTTATAATTATAATGTAATATGTTATAATTATATGTGGATAAATAATTATATTTTGGATAAATAATATAATAATAAATATAAATATCCTCCTCCTTGGATCGCCACCTTACCTCCTGAACCTCCTTACCTCCTGATCCTAGAAGCTATGTTGTCAGGGGCTAGATGTCCCTGGTAGGGTCTCCAATGGCAAAAAGGTCCTAGGTGACAGGCCAGACAAAGAGCGCTCCAAAAAAAACCCTTATAAAAGGAAAACACAGTTACATCTGTGACGTCGCCCGGTACGGTGCAGCCGGGGGCTCTGGAACCCAACTCCTCGATAGGGGGTGGACTCTCCACTACTCTGGGGTCGCCCGCGGTGTGAGGCGGCAGGCTGGTGTGGGCTTGCTCATAGCCCCCCAGCTTAGCCGTCATGTGTTGGAGTTCACCCCGGTGAACGAGAGGGTCGCTTCCCTGCGCCTTCGGGTGGGGGATAGGTCTCTCACTGTTGTTTGTGCCTACGGGCCGAATGACAGTGCAGAGTACCCGGCCATCTTGGGGTCTCTGGGAGGGGTGCTGGAAAGTGCTCCAACTGGGGAGTGTTCTACTGGGGGACTTCAACGCACACGTGGGCAATGCTAGTAATACCTGGAGGGGTGTGATTGGGTGGAACGGCCCCCTTAATCTGAACCTGAGTGGTGTTCTGTTGTTGGAGTTCTGTGCTAGTCACAGTTTGTCCATAACAAACACCATGTTCGAGCATAAGGGTGTCCATCACTACACGTGGTACCAGGGCACCCTAGGGCGGAGGTCGATGATCAACTTTGTGGTTGTTTCATCTGACCTCCAGCCGTATGTCTTGGACATTTGGGTAAAGAGAGAGGGGGAGCTGTCAACTGATCACCACCTGGTGGTAAGTTGGATCCGTTGGTGGGGGAGGAAGCTGGACAGACTTGGCAGGCCCAAATGTACTGTGAGGGTCTGTTGGGAATGTTTAGCAGAGCCCTTTATCAGGGAGGTCTTCAACTCCCACCTCCTGCAGGGCTTTAACCGGATCCTGAGGGAGGTTGGAGACATCGAGTCCCAGTGGACTATGTTCTCCGCAAAAAAGAAAATTGTTGTTATGGAAATTAATGAATTGCATGATTTACAGTATGATTATCCCCCAAAAATTGTTTCTTAAAATTAGCAAATAGTGCTGGATGAGCATTTTGTGTAAATATATATCTGTTTTGGTAAGGTTTAAAGAATATCAAATAAAAAAAACAAGATCCCAATGCATGGGTTGTTTACAGGAAATGATGTCATTTGTGTGTCACATTACCTTGAACCATCACATTATTTGAGTAATTTAATCTTGTTCTGTGTATATAGTTCTTTATTAGTTCTATTCAAATTGTATGAAATAAATCAACATAATAAATATTTCAAAGTAAAATGTAAAGTTTCAAGTAAAACGTTTTAATATTTATAGAAATATTTCATATTTTATAGAAATATAGTTAGACGTATCATATTTAAAAAAAAACATTTAACTTTAGCATTTTCTGAAATAATATACTATATATATATATATATATATATATTATAAATAAATATATATATTTTCAAAAAATGCTAAAGTAAAAAAAAAATCTGTACATATTGTTTAAAAAAAAAGGTAAGAAAAAAAGAAGATATTTACGTTGCGAATGAACTGGTGAGAAGACCAAGGAAGGCCACAAAGGCTCCGCAGACAGCCGTCTTCCTGCATCCAAAGTGATCTGTGAACATACTGACCACCGGAGAGCAGAAGAAGATCATCCCCATCGCCAGAGCACCAACCCATGCTGGAGACAGAAAGAAAACAAGATGTGATCAATAAATCAAGCATATTAACATGATTTTCCAATGCCACGATGCTATAATGTTTCAGGAGGCTGAGATGTTGCTATCATAGAGTAGATATGTGCTGTATATACTGTTCTCTACATATCTATGTTTGCGAAGTCATTCTAAGTATTTTAGTGCATTGCTATATAATTGCTATGTGTTTTTTACTGCCCTCATGTCTCAACGGCTCAGTCTAAATCAGGGATATTTTTGCCTGTTTAAGCTACAAAAACACGCCTCTTTTCAACAAGTCACACAATTCAAATCCCAAACCACGAGCAGGACAACAGAAAGCACCACTAATAAGGTCATTCACAAAACAACCTGCTTTGAGATTCTTCTGGGTGAACAAAGTTTTCTCATGTGATGAATGTGGGAAAACACTCACTAATCCAATGATTTTATATCAGTCTTGAACAGTGTTGGGGGTGGCACATTACAAGTATCAGATAAAGTAACTAGTAAAGTAATGTTTTAACTGACAGCTCTCGTGTGCCATGTTGAGAGGAATCAGGATTAAGTGCAGAGGTGTGAACATGAGGTTTACTTTAGCTCTAGACTAAATATGAACATGTATCCCAACAGATTCAATATGTTTCAAAATGAAAAGAAAAAATAATCATAAAAAAGTCAAATGCAAATAATATTTAGGTCAATAATTCATAAACAACAGGGAGTATTACTCAAACAAAATGGGATGCATTACAGTATATTTAAAAATATCTGTGTATTAGCACAGATGCTGCTGCCCATTTAATTCATTTTAATCAAACAACAAGACAAAGAAAATCAGCTCTTGATGGAATATTTTGTAACCCCAATAAAAATTAATATATATTTTAGTATTGTGCATCTATTCAATTTCTGTATTTCTAAAAAACACCTTGTTTTGTTTTTTCCCACAACTTTACTCCCACAACTTTAATTAAATTTTACAAAAAGTATGATTTTCAGCACCACAGTAGGTAGGCAAATTTTTTGCATAACTGGAAGAATATTGTGTTATGAATTTTTTTAACATGCTGCAAGATTTGCAAAGTGATGAATGTTAGCGTCACATATCCAGCTTCGAGTATTACGTATGAGTTTTCAAAGGCGGTTGGTGATGAAAAGCTCCGATATAAATCCCCAACAAAATCACTCAAATTCGCACAAGGAAGTTAAAATTGCACAGCTGCATCAACAAACGCTTTTTTACATTAATTTTGCATTTGTTAACCCTATTGGGTAGGTTTAGGGTTGGGATTTGTGTAAAAGATATTTCCAACATGATAGATCATTAAAGGTCCCATATTGTCAAATCTAAAATTTCCTGGCTTTTTTCATGATAAGTGAGGTCTAGGGGTTATGTAACTACCATATAAGTTTCAAAACGCTCAATCCACAATAAACTGCACAAAGCCTGAATAAAGTAGCTATGGTTCTTTATGAGCTGCTGTGACTTCCGTAAAAATGTGATGTTGGATCTACTCAGTCACCGCCTTCAGTCATCACCCGAGCACCATCTATGACATTACTGAACAACAACAACACAGAAACATGTCCAAAAGGTTCACTTTAACAGATCAAACCAGATGGGCCGACCTGTGTGCTCACTCCAAGGATGGATCTTACAGGATTGTTACTATACTGTACATGTACCTGTATGTAACATGTACCTGACGCAACATAATACAAAGCAACACGCCTACATCAATGTAACCAAAACGAGCCACGGCTATGCACTGAACCCACATTTTAGTGCCTGGGTTGCTTGCTCCTATAGGCTAGTATTTATTTGTTTCTTGCTTGCCACTTATTTCTTTGTTGTTTACTTGTCTTCAATAAGATCAAGAACCTCCGGTTTACAAGCAAATTAGATTTAAAAATCAAAGTTGTGATAAGATTGCAATCTTTCCTGAAGAAACAGCTATATATTTTTGCCATATCACCCCCCTAGTAAAAACGTAATATATTTAATATACTTAAATAAAAATACGAAACTTTATTTGGAGTATTACTTGTGCACAATGCATATTTCTTATTAATAAGCCTTAAATGCATGTTTATGTCACTTTTTATGAGGATTGCATAACGTCGCCCTTTAAATGCAAAATATCTATGTATCTAAAGTATACTTGCAATAGTCCCACTTTAGCACAATTAAATATATTAAGTGTGTCTTTAATTGGACTTCAGCACTACTTCTGCACTATTAAAGTGCATTAAGTACAAAATTAGTTGTTCCAGTTAAGCAGAATTCAAGTATAGCAGTTTAGTATACTAAAAGTACAATTAGATAAAAGTACAAGTACATAAATATGAAAATGTATCTGTAGCATACTGAGCATGAAATAGATGTAAAATACATTTAAGTATATAAATTTTTCACTAGGGTCAGCCCGAACACAAACATTAGATTCGACACATGCATGCACCCAAACACACATTCTTTGTTCAGCCAGATAATTCTGCAAAGAGAAGAAAGTCCATCATCTCTCTATTTAGAGCACTGGCCAGTTACAATCGATGTCAAGCTCAGACAAACAAATACACTGCATGTTTTTTCATGGTTCAAAGGTAGTTTAATGTCTGCACAGTATGTCTGGAGTCTAAGGACACTGGTTCAATATTTGACGGGGATCCGTGTGTGTGTGTGTGTGTGTGTGTGAGCCCTCCTCTGCGAGTCATTCTTGGCTGAGGTTCAGTGGAAATGTGGCCCCATGATTCCAAAGAGGAAGCGGTACATTAACAAACCAAGCAAATGAGTGTTTATCCATATTTTGTAGAAGAACACAAAGTCAGGGTTTTATATAAGGCCCCCCGGGCTCCCGCTGGCTTATGGAGTCGTACGAGACGTATGTTTTCCACAGGTTTCACAGTCAAGGGTTTTGTTTGTTGTTTTGTTAGCTTTGCAAATGACCGATCTTTCTGTGATGTTCGGTTGGAACTACGAGTTCAGAAGATTAGAACAATGCAAAGAGTCTCTGTTTAGGAATAGAGTGTTCTGGAAGACCAGGTTCTAACAGCTTGAATAAAAGATCATGCAGAAAACATGAGCTGAATAAAGTGTGTGTGTGTGTGTGTGTGTGTGTGTGTGAATCTGAGGCCACGTTTGAAGGATTAAACATTCCAGTGACTATTAGGAATGGATTACCTTACTTCTCCAAGAAAAAGAAGGAAAAAAAAGAAAAAAAACAGAAAGCAAAGAAAGGTTTTTAGTTTTAACCTGTTATAAATAATGCACAGCTAGGAACAAAACAAACCAGAAAAGGAGTCCAAAATGTTTGGACTGGAAGAGGGGGTGGTGGAATCAAAATTGAACCACTTTGGACCAAACAACAAAGGGCTTGGACAGTGTTTGCTTACAACATTCAAAAACATTGTTCTGATCTTAAATCTTTCATTTTGAATTTCTGAAAGCAATCCCAATGGATTCAGATGTTCTGCTGGAGGAAAAAAATCAAAACTAGTGAAAGCAGAATAAAGAGAATCTCCCTTTGTGAAAAAGAAGTTCACTTTAGCATACTTAAAAAAATAAATAAATATGTATAAAAAATAAAATGAACAAATAACTGAATGTAACGCTGCATATTAATTGTAAATAAATGAAAAATTATTGACTAAATTTAAATTAAATGCTATTAATGATAGTGTTTGACACGCTTAAGTATAAATCATTTTACATAAAATCTATTATCTTTAAAACATGTTAAAATGTACTGCAGAATATGCTGACACACATTTATTATAAATTTGCAGTTAAGTACTTCTTTCTTTTTTTTTTTTAAGTGCTTTCTTGTGCCAAACACATCACCATGATACTACTGTGCAATGCAGATCATTGTTATGCAGATTTTCAGTGTAGTGTTTTAAGTGTCTGTGTGTGTGCCCATGTCGAGAGAGCGTCTAGAGTGGTATCACATCATATGACCCCAATACGGCCCATGCGGCTGACAGCTGAAGCAAGAGTCCTGAACAACAAGAACAGACACGGTTCTTTCCTGTCACCATCTGACTGCTTTTGTAAGCAACGGGTTCTATTTGTTTACATTTTTCTGGATGAAAAATAAACCAGAGAAACCCAAAACTGCAAAAAAGGGAACAAGAAACATCTCAAATCTACTGCTTCATGAGCTTTTCAGCTATTCTTTCAACCTCTAATTTCCTCTCGCCTTTCAGTTCTCCAATAAAATATTGAAATCTGTTTTTTCTTCTACAAAAGCATACAGTATATCTGTGTTTGCCTACTTACAATGTCTAACAGTTGGTAAAAATTCATTAGAAATAATCCAAAAATAAAACCATCAAAGGTTAAAACTTCCACTTTTTAATGGCAATTTTAAGTTTTAAAATAAAATGACAAATACCTTTGTTTTGCCAAGGCTAGCAATTAATATATTCATTAAATTAATTAGATAATTGTATTAATAAAATAAATTCATTAATTAAATAGTAATGAATAAATAAATATTAAAGTTAATTAATTTTTATATTTTTTTCACTTTTTGAAGAACTGAAAATATGACCTTTCTATTGATATTATACGCAAGTAATTTAAAACAAACTATTTGAAGTAAAATATGGTAAAGATATACAAGTTCATGGCAAAAAAAAAAAACGTTTTTGCAGCATTCAGAAATAATTAGGAAACATTTATTATAATATGTTATTTGTAATAAAAATCAACATTAATGTTGTTAATGTTGTTAAAATCCATTTCTTTGTCTAGAAACTGAATGGGATTCTACTTTTAGCTGACTCTTGCACTCTATTCCTCCATTTTTCTCCCATTTCATTCATAGCATCATCCTCTGCTTTTCATTTTATCACTCTCTCATTCTTTCTCTCCTTTGTTCCAAATCAGCCGGTCCCAATTCTCACTAATGAGTTTGCTCCACATGTTTCATTATTGGATCATTTGTTAAATGAGGTAAGGAAAGACAGAAAGGACAGCAATGAACAGTGTTTTCTATCTAGAACAGAAATAAAAGAGGAGAGAGAAGAGAGGAAACAAGGAAACGAGTGACCCACTAACACTGACAGATGCTCTTTGACAGATTGTGGATAAAGACACTCAGCCGCAGGGAAGCACAGATTACTCTCTCTGTACATCCCTTTCTTCCTCCTACATGCGTTATTCCCTCGATTTCCCTCTCTCTTTGTTTATAGCCGTCTGTCCTTACAAGACCCCTCAAGTCTATCTGTCAGAGCGAGTCTAGAAAAACCTCTCAAGAATACGTCTGAGTCATATGTCAAAGCAAATCATAATTTTTTGCGTTGTGACATTTTCATGACAAATAAGCACATTTAATTTCATTACTATAATGCAATAAAAACAATGCTTACAAAAATAGCCCAAGTTTCTTTATACAAAACACGTTTCTTTAAAATGGTAAAAAGTAAAAAAAAAAATTAAAAATAAATGTATACATATGTATATATATATAGACTTTTCCTTATGCACATTTAAATGGAAAAGCTCTACTAGTAACTTTAATTATTTTTAACAGTCTTAGAAATGGTAGGTGTTGTGACCTACAACAACATAATCACTGAATAGACTTTCAGGTCACCACTGATTTGCATATTCTCCATAAACTGAGGTGGTTGTCCTGCATTACTTGCATAGCAAACTTGAAACAACCCGTTCAGCTGCTGACATATACAGTAGGTTATGAAATTTACAAAGTCCTGGGGCGGAATTAAATCAATTGTCTGGGATTTAACGTTTGGTCAGTTTTCTATTGACATTCAACATTTCTAAACATCAGAAAGCGTTGATTGAAACAGCATGCAGCATGAATCATTCAATCAGTGCTTCATCCACGGTATAAGATGTCAATGAAACAGCTTGTAAAAACAGTGCAACGTCAGATTTACCTCTGGAAAGCCATGCCCATAAAGTCCTCAGTTAACGTAGACTGTAAATGGGAGCATTTAGAATAATATATGCAGTATATAACACATTTACTTAACACAATATCTTCATTATTTAGTGTATCCTAAATTTGTCATAATAACAATAAGCCCCTATTATGCCATTTTAAAGGTGGCTAATATTGCTCTATGAGTCTCTTAAAAGAGGTTTACATGTATGCAAAGTCAAAAAACACTTTAGTTCTCTCCAAAAATAGATTTAATTTTACCCTATTTCTAAATGATTCGTAAACGACTCGAGTGAAGCAGTTCGAAGACTCAGTCTGT
>JAUMHI010000055.1:5014797-5029988 GCA_032359435.1 Enteromius unitaeniatus | reverse complement strand
TTAAATATTTTCAACATTGACTGTTAAATGAACAGAGCTCCATTAGGTCTGCTGAATCTAACTAAAACAATACAAGTAATCCATTGCAAAAGTACTTCAAATGTTTTAAAGTTTATTTTGTTCCCAGCTAAGACAGAGCTGCTTTTGTGTTAACCTGCAAGTAAAGTTCTGCGTGGGAGTGTCTGTTGTAATCCCCTATTGAGATTAAACATAACTGTGGTGTTGTGCGTGTCGGGACAGGCCGAACCATGTGAGATAGGCTAGGGGGGACGCAGGACACGCCCCTTTGAGCTCTGTGTGTTCACTCACTACCCATGAGCCCCTCACGGACCAATCAAATCCCTAACACACGCTCACATCACAGTCATCGCAGAAGATTAAACAAAGGGCCGTCACGCAGAGAGACAGAATGAGAGCGACAGAGAAGGAGAATTTTATTAGAAATCCTCTACGTTGTGAAACACACTTGTCTATGGAGGAAAGTTTATATTTGTAGTTAATATTTGCTCTGGAAAATAGAAGATGCTAGCAGTTATAATCAAAAAAATCATTCTAGAGAACAGGTGTAATTAATACATGTGCAAATCAACAAAAATCCAGTCGCTATTTTTTTTACTTATTTGTTTAATCGTGACAGTATTTTTTAGTTTGTATTATCTTAAAAAAAAACACTTTAAATGATAAACTATTAATGATTAATCAAATATAGAAAACATTTATTTTCATGACCTTGAGTGCCAAATATTGAAAAGAATCATAAATATTATATCATAAGTCAGCTAAAATAAATCAAGTTTAATAGTTTATTTATTTAAAACACACACATGCATACATACATTACAGTACATTAATAAAATAATATATAAAAATATTGAATACTTAATATTTTTTTATCTTTATATTTAATCTTTTTTTTTTAAGGATTATTAAGTACATTATTTACAAGAGAAAAGTACATCAGTATTTGTCCTTCATATTTAATTAAATACTTGTAACTTACCTAAAATTATTTGTTAAATTATTTTTTTTTTTTTAGGGTTAGGGTTTCAGAATAAATCAATACAATTTTCATTGTATTAATGCTTTCCTAATGGAATTTATTAATCTTAAATTCCTTTTAACACAAAATAGAAAACTGAAAAAAGGCAGCAGTTTTATACAATGACCCAGAAAACTGCATCGGGCCTGAAAGTAGGAAGAGAATGAACACACACACACACACACACACACAATATTCCCTGGCACAAATAATTCATGCACGCATTTTCATTTTTCACAGTATCACTTTATAAAACACAAGGGAGAAACTAACGAGCTCACTTTCTCAATAACGCTCATTAGTACTCTCCTCAAACCACTAATTTTTCCTCCTCCTGTGGGCCTGATTTTATTAATATTCAGATGTAAACATCAAATAGTGATGTTGTACAGCCAAGTGGGAGCCTGAGCTTTAAAACTAACTGAGCTTTTACTGCGTGCTGGCCGTAAAATGGAGCTCAGCGTGGAAGACAGATGGCGATTTCCTGAACAACAACCAGAGGCCTGCAAGACCTTTAAGAGATTATTAGCATGTGGACTCTGTCTAGTTTTGGCTCGGGCACAGGATCAGAAGTGAGCTCGGGGGGTTGGCGGGTACATTTACAGGTTCAGAAGGGTTCGTGAAAGATGCGTGTAGCACTAAATTGAGCTTTATCACACTGATGCACAGCATATGGACCATATTTAGTAAATCACTGGGAAAATGAAAATGATTCAAGGACTAGGAATTTCACTGTTTGCACCATTGGTCTGTGTTTATGAGAAACGTGTGGATAGACTGATGATTTCTCTGACCTGTGAGCATGGAGTGAGAAATGGAAAGTGATAACAAAATGCTTTAGCCTGTGAAATTGATGCTGCTTTACAACAACCAGAATAACTTTTTGTAATAATAATCAGAATCTGAAAATAATCCGTTTCTGATGAGTTAATGAGTGATGGTTTTAGGTGCTTTCAGTTATATGCTGGTTTGATACTGTATGTCAAAAGTTTCAAATCATTTTGTCATGTTTTTGAAATACATATATGCTGCATTTATTTGATTAAAATACAGCAAAACGGTTAAACTGTAAAAATACTACCGCAATTTAAAATAACTGTTATATATTAGCTACAATATATTAAGATGTAATATATTCCCGTGATCAAAGTTGTGCTGCCTTATATATTTGTGGAAAGTAGCATTTTTGACAAGCTCTATTTAAAAAATAAATATTTGTACTTGCAATTTTTATTTCATATTTTTACGTATTCACAGATGAATCAAAAGTGAGAGTATCATGCTTTTGACAAAGATATTAATCAGCAAAAATTAATTGTTTATAACATGGAAAGAACCATTAACAATTGAGCATTAGTAAAAACAGAACACCAAATCAGCATATTACTATGATAAATATATATTGAGAAATGTATAATAATAATAAATGCTTTTGGAGCAGCAAATAAGAACAAATTAAGCTATATGTTTAAACAATACATACAGCAATTCTATCACTTGGCACAAACTGATATTTAAATATACATGTTTTGTGGTGGCATCTTTTAATTTAGTGTGTTCCCAGTAGCAGGTGTGTGAGTGGGAGTCTCCCTCTGTCTGTGGCGGGTCCAGAGAGCAGCTCCAGGCGGCTGTCACCAGACTCTGGGGATCTAAAGACCAGTTATGATCCCTTAAGCCTCTCAGGATCAAGCGTGCCTGGAATCTCCTTTCACCTCACGCTTACGACACTTAGTGAAGCACTGAAACGCACTCACCCACTTTGAACTGAGACGCCTGGTCCGTCAGCTCCTCGTGGTCTTTCACCAGCATCATGTGCAGAATTCCGAATGAGTTCTGGATGCCGAAAATCGAGCCGTTGCACCACGTAGCGGCGAACACCACGACCCAGCCATACCCCCCCTCCGGGGGAACGAACCCCGGCCCCGGGTGTGCGCCGGGCGGCGTCGCCGGACGCTTGTCGGGGCAGCCGGTTTGTATCAGCTGCACCGTGCTGTCCTCAGGGGTGAGCTTGCGCTCCGGTTCCTCGTACTCCTGCGGCTCTTTGTGCTCCACTGCAAGGTGTTCAGTAGGTCCAGCCCGCGCTTCGGTGCTCGATTCCTCCGAGCCGGGTGTCCCGCTGGCTGTGTTCTCATTGCTTTCTGGGTGCATCCTATACAGAAAGGATGCAGATGCGTTCCCAGAATAACTCTTTGATCATATGCTTCCGAACGGGTGGAAGAGAAGAACCGAAATAAATCCTGAAACTAAGTCAATCTCGTGTCACTTTGCATGGATGATCACTCATAATCCGATCGATAATACCCAAATCCTGTAATGAGAGATCACTCATTCATAATAAAGCAGCAGGACTTCCAGCAAACTGAGGAGAACACAGCGAGCGCTCCAAAGCTCTTTGCTCTCGGTTCACATCCCTTTTATCGTGCACCGGCTCCTCCTCTATCATTTGTTGAATATTTACACCGGATCCCGGTGGGCTGCTCCGCTCACTTCTGCACTGTTACAGTAGAACGTTCCGAAAGAGATACAATGTAACCGCTCAACGTTCTACGTGCACAGTATCCTTAGAAGTTTCTATAGAAACGTTCTAAACAACGCGACAACGTATCAATTAAAACAACAGCGCGCGATACAATGCAACAGTTAAGCGCTCTGAAGAACAATGCAGTCCCGTAAACAATCTCCACTGAGCAGATCCCGCTGGAGGAACGGATTTAAAATTCCACCGGCTCAGGATTACGGAAAGAACCGGATACCGGAGACCACCCCCTCCTCCTCCTCCTCCTCCTCCTCCTCCGCGGCTGCAGCCCGTCCCGCAATTGGCCTGAAACAAGGAAGCGCGCGAGCAACTGTACAGATGACGCGTGGAGAGCAGGTTTGCAGGGTTATAGGTGCCTCCTGACACATTTACAACCGGTCAAACAAACGAAACCGAGCGCATCCGGTGAGCGATGCGTTTGATTTCCCGGCCGGTGTCGCGGCATCTGCAGTGGCAAGTGCACAATCCGTCAAAGCTGCACCATAAATCATACCGTTCCCGGTTTTGGGAATAGGTCAAGGGCAACGTTTCCAGCGCTCTCCGGAACCGCGGATGAGAGTTTAGTCGGTGTGGCGGGCGTGGAATCGGTGCATATAGAGGCGTGTTTGGGAAGCCATGACGGGTTATTATGGTATGGAGGGGGAGGATCCGTGACGTGCTTCTCTGTACAGTAATGTAACGTGACCAGAGGGACTCATCCACACATCCTTCCATACATGGTTTATCCAGCAAAACATTCCTCTTTTATATTGGGCAGATGCTTTTATATGTGAAGATGAAGCTGAAGATGTGCACTTAATATCTCATCATCCGCCTGCGATTCTCCACCAGCTGTTTTTTGGATGTACAGTGAATACATTGCTCGAGTGAGTTTAATAAATCACAGGTGAAGGTTATGGATCAGTTCCGATCGCAATCACCGCTTTTGGCCACTAGAGCGCAGTACAGATCAATATACGAGCCCTGAGGAAACATGAACAGACCGTGCTTTTAATGTAATCGGAGTAAATGATCTTAGCGGAAGCGATGATTTGATCGCTCTCTTCCTGACTGGCAAGATAAGAGCATTCATTTGACCTGTAGGGTGCGCGATCAGCCAAGATGTTATGTTTCATGTTATATTTCTTCAAAATTGTGTCTGCTAACTTGCATTATGCATTATAAAAATACCTCAATAAACAAGACAGAGCAAGATAAATAAATTATACATTATTAAATATATATTATATATACATATTTATTATATATATATATATATAATTGTGATATATAAATATTTCTTGGATGGCATTCATTCAAAGTACATTTTCACTCACAATGTTCTTGACTTTTAAACCAGAGTTAGTGGATTTATTAGCATTTACTGACAAGATGTTCCAGTTTTCTTTGACTTTGATTGCAAATGCATTAATCCTTTTGTTTGTTTTTTTCTTTTTAAGAAAACATTACAAGGAAGTGCATATTAAACCTCTGCTACAAAAACAGAGAAAGAAACAAAAAAGAGAGAATAGGAAACATCTAGACACCATTCTAATTTCCTCTTCCCCCGAGTATTTGCTTTCATTTGATAAAAAATCTAAAAACATGAATTTCTGCCTTCATTCAGTGGCTTTGACAGAGAAAATTTTGAGTTCTAGAAAATGTTTTTTTGGAAATCTTGCTTGGTCAGTATGTCATATTAAAGAATTTTAAACCTAGTACAACATGCTCTTTAAAAATCAACATCTAACTACATCCCCAAAAGAATATGAGTTCATTTCATTTTTAGTCCAAATGATGTAAAGGAACAAATCTAGCACTTGACATGAGTGACGGCTCTTTTTCAGGGGTCATCTGTTGATCTATCCATCTATCTGCCCTCCATCTATCTTTCTATCTATCCGTTCGTCCATCTTTCTAGCTGTCTATCTATCTATCTGTCTGTCTGTCTGCATACCCAACTTTATACAGTGTCATATATTCTCAAATTTGCAGCATAAATTCGTTGTGAAGAAAGCAATGCAGCCACATAATTATCTTTCAATAAACATATATATTCAGCATAAGTTTTTTCTCAATGGCTTTTGGCACATTTTTGGAAAGAGTCTTAACATTCTCTAAACTGCGAGTGCAAATGTCACAACTGTTTGCTGAAACGTCAGAACATTATTGCATGTCTGCAAAATTTAGTTAGTTTAGTGTGTTCGTCTGAAAAAAGAAAGGCATGTACACCTTTTGTATTGTAATCATGCAAACTTGTAGGGGAATCTTTCAATTTGGGTCATTAATACATCTTCTAGCAACCACCCAGGACTGTCTAGAAATTCATAGTAACACCTTGGCAACTATAGCAGTGAGTTCTAGGCAAAATCTAGCTCTTCTGTCCCACAGACTCTATTAGTAAAATATGGTTTCATACTCTGGCCAATGACGTGTGCTTTCTGAAATGTAAGACGTTTCTTTTCCCGTGACGTCTGCGTCTCAGTGGAATCAGACTGGAGCAGGGGTCGGGAGTTCTGGAGGCCTGTTCTTTCCCTATGGATTCAGATTCTTTTAATAGTATTTAGTGGAGAGAGAGTGAGAGACTGAATGCCGAGGGTCTTCAGGAAGCAGTGGGTGTAGGAATCAGACATGAACTCCAGTGCCAAAGCATAAGCCTCATCAAATGATAACCAGTCTGGCTATTGTGTCAGTATTTTGACTAACGTAAACTAGCGAATTCAGCACAAGCAACTATCTACCTGTCCATCTGAGAATGTGTTCACAAACCCTTTTGACAACTTTACCATAGAAACCACAGTAATGTTGAGTCATTCTGTTTGGACCAGGGCATGTCGTCACACGGGGAAGAAGTCGCAAGAGTTTTGAATGTACCAGTATGTTTTGAGTCAAAAACAAATACTTAAAGTTTACTTAAAGCACAAATATTTAAAAACACACTGCTAGTCACACATTTAAAATGATTGTTTATATAAAAGCTCACTAATGCTGTATTCATTTGATCAAACTGTGAAATATTAAATTTAAAAAAGGCTTTTTTTATGTGAATGTATTGCAAAATGCAATTTATTCCTGTGATCAGAAACCTCGTAAATACTCATTACTCCAGTCTTCAGCATCATATGATCCTTCATAAATCATCTCAAAACTATCAAATATCAGAAGGTTTTTATGATTATCAGTGTTCAAAAAATGTTTTTGCTGTTTAGTGTTTTTGTGGTAATTTTTTTGAATCACTATTAACTCCCATAGTATGTTTTTTTTTACTGTATGGAAGTCAATGGTGACCCAAAACAGCCTGGTTACAAACTTTGTTTTTGTTAGAACAAAGAAATTCATACAGGTTTGGGTAAATAATTATATATATATATATATATATATATATATTTTGGGTGCAGTATTCTTTTAAAGCTGTTTAGTGGTGGTTCCCATCAGACTGGACTTGTAACAAAAGTGTGTGTGTAGTTAACTTCCTCTTTTTTTTCTGAGCAGTATGGTGAAAATAGACCTTACGGTTTGTGTCTGTGTAGAATCTGACTTAAAAATAAACCCTC
The DNA here is from genome assembly GCA_032359435.1 of Enteromius unitaeniatus. Taxonomy (NCBI): domain Eukaryota; kingdom Metazoa; phylum Chordata; class Actinopteri; order Cypriniformes; family Cyprinidae; genus Enteromius; species Enteromius unitaeniatus. The sequence goes on along the minus strand of JAUMHI010000055.1, from coordinate 5,022,880 downwards.
CTGTAGTGTTAAACAGAGACAATTAGCCCCGTCCTCCTCTATATAGTGAGCAAAAACAGGACTGTGGATGTTCAGACAGTGAATATGTATGTTTTGTCTTCCTGATCTCGCACACAGATTGGTGTTCACCTGACATGAAGATACATGCCCAACACAGATTTTTCTTGGCATGATATAGTGACTCATGTCATAGTCAAGATGTGGGTGTGAACGTGAACCAACAATCTCATTCTCATGTCCAGCACGATGGCATCCACCTTACTGTAATAGCCTTACAACATGGAAAATACCTTTTTGAGTTTTGTATTCTCAGGGTGATTCTTACAATAGGTTCAGTAAGTTCAGTAAATTAAATAAAGTATGTATATTTATATTTATGTATATTTTTTAATTGATAAAATAAATAAACTATATAATATATATATATATATATATAGACACACAGAATTATTTATACATACATTTATATTATAATATACATTTTGTATTTATTGCAGTTATTAATATTTAAAATTTATTTGGTTTATTTATAATGGTTTTATTTTTATATTCCAGTGGTTTTTGTAATTTTTTATATGTCTATATTATTTTTTATTTATAGTTTTGTTTATTTCGTTTTCATTGTTTTGGTACTTTAACTAAACTATGTAATTAATATTATTATAAAATATTATAAATAATAATATAAAATAAAAATAGTATATACATTTATATGTGTATCATCACTATTGCACAAATAAAGTAAAGAGAAATAGGGCTTTTACTATTATGGTTGGAACTATTTTATGGGAAATGAATGCTTAAATGTTATTAAAAACCATAATGGCTGTTCAATAGGCAAATATAATGACGCCTACTTTTGGTTTGAAATACGTCCTTATGTCATGAGATTTACTTGAGTGTATATTTGGTTCTTAGTTAAAGTTACCGCAGAGTGAAGGAACAGCGAGCGAGTGATACTTAAATGGTAATGAAACCCTTCACCACCAGCGTGACCATATAAGGACGTGTTTCCTCTTCCCCTCGGCCTGGAAGACGCAACAATGGGGGTCAATAGAAATGAATATCAGCCCTCTAGTTCACTCTCTCTCTCGGTCATGGATCATGCTCTGCTGGACATATACAATTATAAAGGAGAGGAATGTGAAGTGGAGCGAGTAATGAGATGAAACTTTGTACAGTTTTCTAATAAAGAGGGCCTTTTGAAGACATAGTTCGACCAAGAACAACATTGGTTAAGTTAGTATTTATTCTCATGTTTTTTCAAACACATTTTATGTTATTTTTCCATGAAGCACAAAATGAGATTTAAGAATCTTTACACAGCTCTTTTCCACATTGTGATGGAATTTTCCACATTGGAATTTTGAAGCAGAAAGACTGAAATAGTGTTTTATTGTTTATAAAAAATGTAAAAAATAAAACACACAAAAAAAATAACGAAACAAATTCTACATTGTAATGGTTCATTTTGGAATTGTATGGGCCTATATAAAAGTGAATAAACAATTCACTCAAAAACTGCTAGTACGTTTCATAAATAGCTACAGAAAAATGCAAATAGCAGGAAAATTTAAAGCATAAAGACTATTTTTGTAAAAAGTAACCTGTTTTATTTACAATTTTGAAACTGTATTTTTACAGTGTAAAGTTACTTTTTGAATAATTTAATTAAATGATTAAATATGAATGAAAGTTTTATTTTAGTATAATGTCTAAAGTTTTTGTTAACATTTTAAATTAAATTAAGTTTTTATAGTTTCTGTTTCCACTTTAATTTTAGTTCATTTTACTTTAATTTTACATGACTAATTTTTCTTTTTTTTGACAACTAGCTAAAACAAAATAAAATGTTGAATTACTGAAATGATTTCTTAAAAATGAAAGAATACAAAAACATAGCAAAATTACAAAAACTGAAATTAAAATGAAAACGTAAAAATTATATCTCATTCAAATCTTAAGTAATAGTACTAAAATAACATGGTGCTGCACTGATATTTAGATACATTTGGTAGAATTAGTGATGAAATGATTATCATTTCATGATAAAACAATGTAAAAATGTTCTGCATTTAAATATATTTCATTCTATTTCACAAGTTTTTTTTTTTGATGGTTTTAGTTTTATAATAACCCTGACACGCCTGCATATACACGCACAAGACGGGACGCCCGGATGAGTTCCAGCATGTCTCCTGTTGCTCCTGCTGGAGAAATTTACATGCAGAGCAGCACAAAACTCAGCGGGACTCACAAACACACTTGAAAGGAACAGAGAGAGGGACGTGGGGAGGGGGACAGCAATGAGGGCCAAAGAGAGTCGGGGGAAAGATGGAAATGTTGCAAGCCAAAAAGAGTGAGGCAGAAGGGTGGGAGGCCACAGACGGGTGAGGGGGTGTACAGAGGGAGGGGCTTAAGTGGAGAGGGAAAAAAAAGGGAAGGTGAAGGAGAAGAATGTATTAGACTGAGAGAAAATAAACCAGAAGTCTGCTGGAGACAAGATCTCATTCAAGACGTGAGCAGAAACCATTCAGACTGCTGTGAAAAAGGTACGCTGAGCGTTTTTACTTCAGTTTTACTGGTGCTGAGGCTACAGGTTGCCCTGATGATCAGGACAATAGGAGCTGTAATAGTGAACTAATAGTGTGCTATTTTAGATAGGCACCAACCAAACACTACAGCAGCTAGTGTTCTGACTATACTGTCGAGCTTTAGAAATTGGAATAATGGATAATTCTATATTTTATATTTTCTTCATTATATAAAACTACAATATTGTTTCTGTAACATTTCCTATTTTTGTTTGGTTTAACCTGATGTACTAAAATAACTAAAACCAGAGCTGAAATAAAAATAATAAAACTTTAGACTTCGTAAAAAAATACGAATAAATCTAATAATAAAAAGACAAGAACATTTCTAAAACTTTAAATAAAACAAAAAATATTAATAACAAAAAATAACAACAAAAAAACGTAACAGTATCTCAATTAAAATAAAATAACACTGTAAACCTCTGTGAAGTTTATCTATCAAAAGTGAAAACTATTCTTTTATTTATTAAATTTTTTTTTTGTGAAGTTGAGTAAAATGAAAATGAGAAATACTAATACTATTAGCTAGAATAAAATTTATATCCAGGTATTTTTATCTTTTTGAGTTAATTTGAGTTCATATTTATTCTATTTCAAGTAACAAAAATGTGGTTTTAGTTTTAGTTATCCCTGAAAATAACCATATCCATGCCTATGTATTATTGTCAGGGCGTTGTTAAGATGTTATGATGTTTCTAGTGTGTTGTTATTGATAGAGTATTGCTTGTCATTAGAGTCAGTCGTCAAGTCCCTATGAAGTATCTTCTAGATTATACATTGCCTGGATTCTTCGTTCAGTCTCAGTTTTGGGATTTCTTTCACGTATTTTGTTAGGCCAGGTTTACATTGTTAATCTGATCACTTAGTATCACCTAGCAAGCAGGGACCTTTTGGTTGTTGTTGGTCCAAATCTTTAAAGGATGTGTTTTTTCAGTAAGCTGGCATCAATCAGGGACCAGGACTTCTCTTTCACTCTTACTGGCTTTAGTGGGGTTCCCACGGTAACTGTCAGCCGCTGCCTTGAGGTTCATTCCTCTGCGATGTGTGTGAGCGGAGCCCAGTATGTGTCCCATGTTAAAAATACATCCTCGTGTTTAGTTTGACTTTAATTCTCTCCAGAAGTAACATTCAGGCTGTTGGTTTGCTTACAGAGAGACTGTTGAAAGACAGACGCAAACAGTTTAAAGGCACAATTCACCAAAAAAAAGTTTAAATGTTATGCTATATCTGCTTAAAAGGTTCACCCATAAATGAAAATTCTTTCAGCATTTGTAACCAGCCTGTTTTGGTCACCATTGACTTCTATAGTAGGGAATAAAAAAACTATGAAAGTCAGTGGCGAAACAGCCTGGTCACAAACTTTTTCAAAATATCTTTATTTGTGTTTCAACAGAACAAAGAATGTTTGGACCACTTGAGGGCAAATAAATTATGACAAAAAAAAAACTATTCCTTTAACCTTTAGGGGATCCAAAATGTAGGTGACTTTGTTTCTTTAGTACAACAAAAACAATAGGCTTTTTTTTAACTCAAACCGTTGCAGTCTGTTAGTCATATAATGGAAGTCAGCGGACATATATTATTGACGTCCCAAGACCCGAAATGATCAGTCTGTGCAAAACTAAATGGCATTTATATCTTTTTTTATCTGTGATATACCGCGCAAAAGCTCCGTCTCATTTTGGAGGCTGAGTCCTCAGGGGGTCGCATTTGAAGGCTGCACACGTCATAAAGATGTCTTATTTAAGAAAAGTGATCACAAAACAAAATTCACTGTTATTCTTTGTGTAAAATACTATATTAAATGGACCATTTAAACTCTATCTACAATATTAATTAGTCAATGGTCCAGGTAGGTGGCAGTAATAATGTGATATAAAAACGATATAAATTCACAGCCTGACAGTTTCATCGTTTTGTTACTCATGACGAACCGGATTAGGTTGTAAATTTGTGTTTGTGTTCTACTAAAGAAACAAAGTCGCCCACATCTTGGATATCCTAGGGGTAAGCAGATAAATATAATATTTTTTTATTTTTGCGTGAACTATCCCTTTAAAGTGAACGCCAAATGATGTTTGTCACATACTGGTCACAACTAAAAATGAACTATAAAAATGTTATTTAAAATAAAATAAGTGTTAACTAAAATAATTCAAACTAAAACTGAAATAAAGATGAATAAATCCTTTACTGACATATAATAAAAGTCTAGCTAATGTAAAATGCCCTGTTTAATTATATACTGAATGAATGGAGCGCTAACTGTGACTTCATCTGTTTCAGGATCAAGATGGTATCAAAGCTCACGCCCCTCCTCCTCCTTTGTGTGATGGAGCTTGTCTGTGCCACATCTATCAGTCCTGCACTGCATCAGCCTGCTCTCACACGTGTTCGCATCATTGAAGTCGAGGACGACTATGATGAAGAAAGTTCAAAGACGACGCAAACGCCCCAGTCTCCAGGAGCCACGACCTCTCATGTAATCCGCCAACCTTGTGATTACGACCCTTGCGTGGTTCAAACGATCTCTTGTGACCAGATTTCAGCCGAGACAGGCTGCCTCTGTCCTGGGCTGACGGGACCGGAGGAGAGGCCCGGGGCTCCGGTGCTCCGGGAGGTCAAGCAGGATGGATCCGGGGAGGTGTCTGTTCACTGGTGCGCTCCTCGCTCCACTGTTACACATTATGAGGTCATACTGAAAGATGGACACAAGGAGCTGATTTTCGGAGAATATTTAAGAAAAGGTGCCGTTCCTGGACTGAGAGTCGGGGAGACAGTGTGTGTGGCAGCCAGGAATCAAGCGGGACTCAGTGAGAAGTCATGTGCTCGATATGAGCCGCCGCAGCCCAACCAGGCCGCTCTGAGCGCAGGGATTATCGGCGGGAGCGTCGGACTCCTGCTGCTGCTCTCGGTGCTTGCCGTTGTGCTGTGGAGACAAAGGACGTGTCGAAAAGGCAGGATGGGAGATGCTGAGGGCCTCGGAAATCCTTCATACACCAATGACGGAGCGCTGTGATGAGGAAAAAAACATGGAGGATGAAACAAGCTGCAAAGAGACTCAGTTTTGGTCAAAAGACTGGAATAATTATGTTTTATTAAAAAGTCACCATTGCTGCATTTATATAATTACAACTGTAGTAATAATTGTGAAACATTATTGCAATTTAAAATATTTTTTTCTATTTGAATATATTTAAAAATATTATTTATTAAGCTAATTTTTCTGCATAATTACTCCTGGCTTCAGTATCACCTGATCCTTTAGAAATCATTCAGAGATACATTTCAATTTTCATGATTCTTTAATAAATATAAAGTTAGTTATATTAATATATAGTTTTATATATATAAATACTGTGTATATATATATATATATATATATATATATATATATATTTGACTCTGAACCACAAAACCATCCTTGTATTTGTAGCAAATAGCCATTTTATGCCAAAAATTACTAGGATATTAAGTTAAGATCAAAAATATTTTATGAATTTACTACTGTAAATATATTAAAATTAATCAGTAAATTTGATTAGTAATAAGCAATAATTATAACTTACATCAGACTTTAAAGGCAACTTTCTTTCTTTTTTTTTTTGCACCCTCAGACTATAGTTGTTTATCAACCAATATATCCGATCCTAACCATAAATCAATGGAAATCTTATTTATTTAGCTTTCATGTGATGTATATATCTCAATTTTGAAAAACGGACTGGTTTCGTGGTTCAAGGCCACACATATATATATATATATATATATATATATATATATGCATATATAACTTTTAGCCTGTAGTGTATATAGTGTACGGTTATTGTGCACCTGACTGAAAATAATGCTCTCTGTTTTAGGTTCACTACTAAACTGCTGTGATTGGTTTTAGAATTATTTGTACTGTAAATGGTTTGAATCTGGAATCAGATCTCTTTATTTTGATCATTTACACCATTGCTCTTTATGTGAGCTTTTCATCAGCGCACACTAGTTCTAGGAAAATTATTTTTGCATTTGAAAGACTCTCATCAAAAATCATTGCTCCCCTTCTGAAATGACTTCCAAAAGTCATGATCTTTTTCAAAAGTGAATGCATTCAAATACAAATCACTTCAGTTCCTGATAGACACAATGGTTCATAGTATTGTTTTTAATAAGTAAATATCATTCTCACTCAAATGTGTCAGATTGTGGAAGTAAAATGTGTTTTATATTGATATTTTTACTGACTTTAGCACTACTAATTGTTCTACAGCACTTAGGAAGCCTGGAGCTTCATAAAGCTAGACAGGGAGTCAACATGTATCTGTTGTACAGCTACTTTTAGTTAGAGAATATTTGTTGTTTTATTTTAAAGATCATTGATAATGTTTTTAACAATAAAGATATTTTAATTTCTTTTACTTCATTGAGTTGATTTTTCATTTATACATGAAAAAGTGACTGTTACTCAGATTGAAGAAGTGGTTTCTCTTGCGGTGTGTTTGTTGCGTATGCTGCCAGTAGGTTTGGGTAAGTTATTTCTCTGGTAACATGGAAGGAACTACGTCTAGTCTGATGAAGTAGCATCACTGAGTAACAATGAATCAAGTGCTCGTAACAGATTCAGAGATCTGATTCAGTTATTTTCCATGCAGCTATGTCAATCATTCCTTCCTGTTGCTGCCTACTAATCTCTATTTGATTGCTGTTATGTGAGTGATACTTGCCTCCAGCAAATACACAGAGTGTTGTTTTCTTGGCAAAAGGAGTGGAATTTATTACTCAGAAGTTATAGCATAGATATGGATGATAGATCATATATCATGAAATAACTATTTTATATAATAAGCAATTATAAGAATGAAATGTAAACTCTTCACCATTAATACTATACACACCTCTTGTAAAATGTACTTACTGATGCTTTTGTAAAGATTGAGAATAAAGAGTACTGTAATTTCAGCCCAAAACCTGGTTGCACTGGTCTGGATATCCATTTGTCATAAATTGGTCATTGGTGCAATTGCTTAGGTTTTGTTATAAGCACTAATGAAGTTCCTCTGTTGTGTTAATTATGACTAAGCTAATTCCTCTTTGTCCTCTGAATATAGCCTATGTCTTATGCTTTGGATGAACTAAATTAAACTGTAGTAGTTTCAGGAGACATACTTGCCCTCCGCACACAGAAACAAAGTATTCGAATTGCAGTTTAACTAGTTCTCAGGTCAAAAGGAGGTTCATTTAAAAAAAATAAACAAAAAAATTCCTTACACAGCATGGGACCAGAAGGGAAAGTTGTATACAGTGTTTACTGCCATTGTCTCCTTTGACTTTATGACTAATATTCAGAAAATCAGTCCACTAACACTATTGGATGAGAAGACAAAAACTTCAAAAACTGAATTAAATGACACGATCGTCTTCTACAGAGCTGTTTTTAAAGTTAAACCTTTTAACACTTAATCAACATCCTAGTTGCACAACAGTACTCAATCTAA
>JAUMHI010000055.1:4988501-5006493 GCA_032359435.1 Enteromius unitaeniatus | reverse complement strand
GACATGCACACTCACTGCCAGCGTTCGGCCCCTGAGGCTCCTGATCTCTTCCCCGCTACCCTGCCTCTCTTTACTCTACTCAGGGCTGAAGAACAAGTTGTTGATTTCAAAAACTCACTTCTCACAGAACAAGTTTCATGAATAATGAGAAATCTCTACTTCCCCTGAACTCCTCATGGCATTCATCTCAGAGTCACACGCCCACTCTCATGTACACACACACACACACACTTTTCCTGCTAGAGGAAGTAAGCTGTATATGAGGCAGCCAGTTGAACATAAACAGAAAGTCTCTTGTTTATTGGAATAGATATGCATTCGTTTTTATTTCATCCTGCAAAGTCATTTTATTTTTCTGGTTCTTTTAATGTTAAACGTATATGTATGAATTGACTGCTCTTTCTATTTTGTTTTGTTCTGTTTTATTACCAGTCAGAAATTTCTCGTTATTTTTTTCTGAAACTATATTAATTTAATCAAAAATGTAGTAAAAACAATAAGATTGTGAATTATTATTATTATTATTATTATTATTTGTGGTAGTTGTAGTATTTCAATTCATTTATTTTCAAATTACTACTTTCCATATTACAGCTATTTATTGTAATATTTTTTTATTTGATTACAATTTAAAATAACTACTCGCATCATTACTCCTGTCTTTCAGTTCACAATTCAGAAATCATTCTAATACTCTGATTTGATGATCAAGAAATATTTGTGATGGTTGACTGTGTTAGAAACACAGACTTTTGTGACTTAATATTTTTGTGGAAACAGTGTTACATTGCATTGTCAGATTTTCTTCTTTTTTTTTTTAGAAAATTCGAACTTATGTTTATCAAGGATGCATTAAATGAATCAAAAGTCACATTTATAATATTTATAATGCTGCAAAATGATTTTATTTCAAATAAATGAATTTTGAACATTTTATTAATCAAAGAATCCAAAAAAAAATCATGTTTTCTACATTAGCAGCATTGATCATAACTAGAACTGTTGCTAATAATTGAGTAGAAATAATAAAAAAAAAAGTTTAAGAGCAAATCCACATTAAAAGGATTTATAAAGAATCATTTGACACTGAAGACTGGAATAACGATGCTGAAAATTTAGCTTTTTCCGTCACATGAATAAATCACATTTTAAAATGTATTACAGGAGAAATAGCTTTAAGTATTTCACATCATTTACAGAATTTCTGATCAAATAAATCTACCTTGCTAAGCATAAGAGACGGTTTTCAAAAATATTAAAAACTCAAATTATTCTAAATTTATGATTTATAAATGTATAAATATCTTTATTTAATACCCCAAGATGCCAAAGTAAATTTTAAGTTATGTTTTAAGATATGCTTAGATTTGTTTAAGATATGATTCTGGCTGTGTTGTGTTGCAGCACAGTCCATAATATTATCATTCAGCTCTCAAGTCAGTGCAAACTTGGCCAGATTGACTGTATGAGCTCTGGCATATTTTAATTCTCCAGTTGGTGGTAATCTTGGTAACTGTTTGCCTCTGTTTGTGTGTGTGAGTGTCATGGGCAGATAGTATTTTTAGCTCTTCATTATGAAGTGTGTGCATTGGGGTGCTGTGTTTTCTCATGGGGAGTTTGGATGTGTCATGTTGAAGCCTGCTACTAATTCGTTACACACTCCAGAGGTTTCATCATCCTCGCTGAGTAAAAAGACTCCTTTCTTGGACTTATTACACTCGAGGGGGAGTCTCGGGTTTGGATGGATGACGCTTGCTGCTTTATCGTAGGGTTTGGCTCAGAAGGAACTTCTGCTTCTCATGACTGGTTGTTTTTCTCCCCTGGGGTTAATCCACAACCAGTGATAAACTGCAGCAGTGATTTATTTATTCATTTATTTTATAATTTTTACTTTTATTTTTTATTTTTTTAATGCACCCAAACTAAACTTTTATGTGTCGATATATGTTCTGTGAAGATGTTTCATTCTCCGTGCGTTCAGACTGCTGATCCAGTGAGGTAACAGATTGAGCACAGGATGACCAGGGCTTGACCAATCACGTCCCGTCTCTCTCTCTCTCTGGTCTTGTCTGGTTTCAGTAGTTAGGTTAGGGAGGATTAGAGGATAAGCTTTGCAGAGGATTATTGTCTTTTTCTCTCTGAGTCCTAATTAGGGCTGCACGATTAATAAAAAAAATCATGATCTCGATTCATAAATAAATGATTTCTAAATGATGGCGATTGACTTCCATATTTTTCTGTTCCCTTCAGTGTCGCTCACAGCCGCGTTTGCACCACTTTTAAAGTATACTTACCCGCTGCTGAGTGCAAGGGAACAAGCTCGGCACATGCACAGTACCACCTATTTGATTTGCGTTGTCTCAACATTTACCTCGGCCATTGTACATTCACCTGCACAGTCTCAAAAAATTGCTTGCATGCAGACAGGGAGCTGAAAATGATGTAACGCGGAGGGCTGAATACTTTGTCCTTAACAGTACTAATCTCTACATTCTGTGCCGATCAGAGCAAACACACAGGTTCTATTTTTGTATTTTTGTTAGTCTCTTATGTTCAAAAACTTATGTTAAAAGCTTTTACATTTCCTTTGAGGGTCTAAAATACTTTTATTTTATTTATATATATATATATATTTTTTTTATTTTTTATTTATTTATTTATTTATTTTTACTCCAGAACTTTGTTATTCTGAATGTGCTGTTTTTGTTTGTAGTTGTTTGTTCTTTGTTCTTGAGTGTTTGAAAAATGAGAAGCGTGCAAGAAAATGTGAGGGTTTTTTTCTCTATACGTTGTGGTTCATGAACTAGAAATTGGTATTTGTGAAAAAAAAAAAAAACAGAAGCAAAGTTGGGTAATATTGCTTTATTTGATAAATATATGTGTGTGTATATATATATATATATATATATATATATATATATATAAGTATGTATGTAATAATTCAGTAACACTGAAATATAATTTGGAACATTTAAAAAAAGAGACATTTTAAAATAACAAATACTCAAAACACAACAAAATTATTAAAACTTAAACTAAAATTAGCATAAAAGCTGTATAAATATGAAACTAAAAACTATAATGGCATCTTAATAATACTACTGCAACATTGATATGCACAATATATTAATCTAAAATTTAAGCAGCCATTACTTTAGTCTTCAAATAGATATCATTTTTTTGTAACATCATAAATGTCTTGACTCTTTAAAAGGGCTTTTCGCACCGCAGGAACCATTTCGTAGTGGAATTTCTAACTTTGCAACAGTTTTTGCTGTGGAAACTGTTTTTTTTTTTAGAACCTTGGAACAATTTTAGTTCCAGGAATCCATATAAAGGAACTTAACTAGCTCCTACTTCAGAGTTGGGTCTAAAAAAGTACTAGGGATGATCAGTGACATACATATAATTGTGCTCTGATTGGCTAAACGTGTTTTATAGCGCCTTCACTCGCCATTATTTAAAACGCAGTGTAAACGTATACTGAGTAGACATTGTATCAATTTATTTCTTTTATAAACGGCATTTACCTAAAAACTTCATCTACAGTGTTCTTTTTTTATTTTCCTTGATAAACGGATTCAAATGACATTGCTGTCGACTGGCTTACACCACTTCTTAGCACGCATTGTCGGTGCAAATGCAGCCCCTTCAAATGGTACTGAGAAGTAGTTCGTGCAAAATCGTCCCAGTACTTTAGTACTGTACTCTTAGTTCTGGAACTAAAGTGGTGCGAAAGTCCCTAATGTAGTTAATGCATCACTATTAGTTTTGTGCTATATAAAATTATTTACTGATCCCAAACTTATGAACTATGTTGCATATGTTTATTATTTCTGGACATAATATGTTAAACAGGTGTTTTTGCTAAATCAAGCTGTTCGAACAGTGAATTGTTCAAAAGATGAGTTTTTAACTTGCATGCGTATAAGTGAGATCAGTCCTAAACCACACATCCCTCGTGGCTGTATATTTGTAAACTCTCACAGGTGGAGACAGCTCATCTACAACCACAGGCAGTGCCTCTCCGGTTCCCAACAGTTATGAGTCTCTGGAGGGCGGCGGTTACACGGGTACATCCTTACAATGCTCACTGAAACATCTCAATGCCAGACCTACACTAGAATGATTTACTAACACTTTCTCTCTTTATTCAGATCTTGCAGCTCCCCCCGTTGGTGTTCCCACCAAACAAGCCCCACCCTTCGGATACAATTATCCAACCATGCATCCTGCTTACCAACAAAACCCTGCCCCCAAACCAAACCCCTCGCCCTCTCACGGAGGGTACAACCCACCAGGATACCAGCCGTACTCGCAGGTAATGGCTCTAGTTTGGGATTCAGAAAGTGTGTTTCATTCAGGAAGAGGTTAGTAAAAACGTCTGTGTTTTTGTAGCCTTTCCCTTCTCTGTCCGAGCTGTCATCAGCGTTAGGAGGCCTCGGCGGCGCTTCTGAACTGGATGCTGAAACCTTGAGACCTGTGAATCTGCTTCAGGAGAGAAACATCCTTCCACTCAAACGCGCTCCTCCACCTGAGCCAAACCTGAGCAACGACTTGCGCAAGGTCAACTGCAGCCCCGAGTAAGAGCACAGAGATGACGCACGGAGCTGTGGTTTCACACAACAGTTGTAGAGTGAGAAACAACTTTGTTTGTGTAACACTTTCTCTCTTTTTCTGTCTCTTTCAGCACTTTTCGCTGTACTCTCACTAACATTCCCCAGACTCAAGCGCTGTTGAATAAAGCTCGTCTGCCGCTTGGATTGCTGCTGCATCCCTTCAGAGATTTAACGGTAGGAGCAAAAAGCACAAATCAAACTGTAAGCTTTAAACTCGCTCTCTCAAATACTTGACGGCTCTCTAAAGTGAGTATTTATCGTTTTGTTTTACTTGATTTTAATAAAGCTTTAAGACCCAGAGACAGTCCGCAGTATTTTATTGGCATATTAAATGCTGTAAAATAAAAAGATATACGAGTATATGAAAATTATAGGTATCACGTTAAAAAAAAGTTTTGAAAAGACATTTATTTGTAAGTTATATTTATCGTTCATTGGTTGCTGCTTATACTGAGACTATTTAGTCAGTTAAGCAAGAACGCAGTACATCTCAGTTCTCACGAGGATGCGCTGTGTTCTTGGGTCATCCAAGTTCGTTCTTCAAAGGAAGCTTGACAAGTCTTCATGAGAACACAAGTCCGTTCTCTGCATTCTTGCAATTGAGAAACAGCCGGTGTTTACTGTATTTTGATTAAGTAAATGCAGCCATGCTGAGCGCAAGAGACTTCATCTGTAAAGCATGTTGGGCAGATCTAATGCTTTAATGATATCTGGCCATTTTAAGATTATTAGTTGAATCAAGATAAATTAAGTAGTATTTTCTGGCCATTGAAAACCCCATATCAGTCAAAAACTGATGCTTAAAAGGCCAACCCCCAGACATTGTCATAGTTGTACCATCTATTTTATTCAGAGAATATATTTGAATATATATAATTTTTTTTGTAATGCATTAAGCTGAAAGACTCCTATATAAATGTTCTTATCACTTTTGTTTTTAATATATTTATTACATGCATGTTGTTTGTACTTATTTATTTATATAATAAAAAAAATGGTTATGTAGTTGTTTCAAAATCTATGTATAAAATTGAAATCATCTTCCATGAGTATAGCCACTGTTGCTGACATGGCATTAAGTACATAAATGAAATTAAACGAAAATAAATAAGTGTATCATCATTTAATATATCTTAGTAAGCTTGATTCTGAGTTCCCTCATGAGGGTAAACAGTTTTATCAGCTTTTGATATGAAAACGCCTGAATTACAGATAAAGGTGTCGTAAACGAGTGTCTCTTATCTAGAGTTTTACTGAAACAATATCAGATCATGATAATGCAGTTTTTATTATCTATTAATGAACTCTCTCTTTTTGTCTCTGCAGCAGTTACCAGTGATCACCTCTAACACTATAGTTCGTTGTCGTTCGTGTCGGACGTATATAAACCCTTTTGTTTCATTTCTGGATCAGCGCAGATGGAAGTGTAATCTGTGTTACAGAGTCAATGATGGTAAGAGTTTACAGTTGTGTTTGTTTATTTTAAAGCGAATAGTTTTCTCACATTAACATTATGTTCTTGAGGGTTTCGATACGTTCTGATAAATTGCCGTCTTCTTGATCAGTTCCTGATGAGTTCATGTATAATCCTGTAACTCGTTCATATGGTGAGCCTCACAAGAGACCAGAGGTCCAGAATTCAACTGTAGAGTTCATCGCTTCCTCTGATTACATGGTGAGTTTGTCTGTCTTTGAGGAGCTTTAGTGCTACGCTTGCATCTTAATGTACATTTGCTTTCTCTCTCCAGCTTCGGCCTCCTCAGCCTGCGGTGTACCTGTTCTTGTTGGATGTATCCCACAATGCTGTGGAGTCGGGCTACTTGAATGTGTTTTGCCAGTCATTACTGGACAACCTAGAAAAGTGAGATATTCCAGCTGATGAAATGTTTTTGAGTGTCACACACCTCAGAATTGACAGTGGCTGTATGCGTTTCTCTCCCAGGTTGCCTGGAGATACTCGTACACGCATCGGGTTTGTGACGTTTGACAGCACCGTCCACTTCTATAACCTGCAGGAGGGTCTTTCTCAGCCTCAGATGCTGGTGGTGTCTGATATTGATGGTAGTCCTGTCTGATTCAGTACATTTTGACTGATAATATAGCCATCTCCACACCTAAATTGTACTTACATTTACATAAAATAGAGTACAGCAGAGTCTGCCGTGATCTCAAACTATTTTCATTAAACAAATGGAGCAAACACACTCAGCAATATATCATTTCAATAAATTCAAATTTAAATACTGAACTAAAATGTAATAATGCTATAATATTAACTGTGTTAAGTCTTGTATAGGCTATAATGTCAAATTTGCAATAGTGGTTTTCAGGGAACTTCGTTGACTTGGTGGTGTAATGTTGCTTAATGTATAATGTTGTTAATACCATTCATTTGGTGGGTGGGCGGGTGCCAATGTCAAGCCCTGGTATGTATATATAATGTTTGTTGAAAATTGAAAAATGCAAGTTTTATTAATGCATTTTAGTTGATCTCAAACTACTTTTTTTTCTTTAAATAAACTTACTTTTTTTTCCCCCCTTAGATATTTTCATCCCAACACATGACAGTCTGCTGGTGAATCTCAAAGAGAGTAAAGAGGTTTGACTCTTATCATTTTCTCTCTCTCTGTGTATTTTAAGACCTTATATCTTGTGCGTGCGAGGTCGGCTGTGTTTGTTACCATTTTCCGACTTCATATCTCTGCACCACACAAGGTTTGATATGTGACACCGTTTTTGCAGCTGCGTTATCTGACAGAAAGTGTGTTTGTGCATGTGCTCACAGCTGGTGAAGGATCTGCTCAATGCACTGCCGGGGATGTTCACGCACACACGTGAGACTCAGAGCGCTCTGGGTCCAGCTCTGCAGGCGGCGTATAAACTCATGTCCCCGACAGGAGGCCGGGTGTCTGTGTTTCAAACCCAGCTGCCCACCCTCGGTGCTGGACTCCTGCAGTCACGGGAAGACCCCAACCTCAGATCCAGCACTAAGGTACTGCTCCTGAATCATCATTCAACCTGAAAAGATCCTGTTCATGCATAGATGCAAACCTTCAAATCAGTGGAAGTTTGGAGATTTGAAAATAAGATTGACTTTATGATTATTAAACTAGTAAACTCAAAGGTTTGTTTCCATCAAATAAATGTGAGCACTGTACAAAGTCCAAATGTGGTGCTTTTGCACAGTTTATAATCAGCAAATACCACACGTTTATGCCAAGGGGTTCTTTTTGATCTGCCTTTGACAAATTAGGACTTTATGGTGTTTATAGTCTATTACATTGTAGATGGTTTTAAGAGTAAATATTTTATCTTATCTCTTAAATGAACAGCTTTACTTCAGGCTTATTTATAATTAAAGGTTCTGCATTACAAATATTATTAATATTTTTAAGTACTGGAGTTTAGTGCCAGCTCTTGTGATTTCTCTCTGTGAACAAACAAAACAACCTACAAACATCAACTCATCTCTGATACATGTTTTATTAGATTGTGCTGGTTTTAACCCTGCGAGAAAACTTTTGAAGAGATTTTTAGCAGGCTTAAACCAGATACCGTTTTCTAGTTTTTAGCAAAAATGCATTATTATAACCTAATAGGATTTGTCTTTAATTTTTCTGGTATAGCACAAACCCAAAAAAAATGCCTTTCTTTAACCATATTATTGTATTAACAAAATCAATTATAAACCTCTAATTCTTGCGTATTAATATATAACTACATAAACTAGTTTCACATGTTTACACATGTTTGTGTTCAATAAAACATGTCTTGAGTCTGCGTCTGTTTAAATGAATCTAAGAAATGTGACTTTTGCTTTTTACAAATAAAAATACTGATACTATGTTTCAGTTAATGTGTTTTTGTTGTCTTATTTCTCTTCAGAACGTCCAGCACTTGGGTCCTGCCACAGACTTTTACAAGAAACTGGCTCTGGACTGTTCTGGACAGCAGATCGGAGTGGATCTGTTCTTACTGAGCTCCCAGTACTCAGACCTGGCTTCTTTAGGTACACACACACACACTTAACGTTCTTTCCCAGCTCTAATATGTGTCCCAAAGTTGCGAAACAAGAACTTTTTTCTTCTTGTGCAGCATGTGTGTCTAAATACTCAGCCGGCAGTGTCTTTTACTACCCGTCCTTCCATCACATCCACAATACGGCGCAGAGACAGAAATTCCAGAAAGATCTGCAGCGATACCTCACCAGGAAGATCGGATTTGAAGCCGTCATGAGGATCAGGTGCACCAAAGGTGAGGGGGGCGGAGTTACACAAGCTAATTCTGTGGCACAATTGCTTTGACTGACACCTCCATTAACCAGTATCTGCAGGGCCCTGTGATCTCATATTTCTTTTTCAAAACTCTTTCTTTGATTGGTCAACAGGCTTGTCCATCCACACTTTCCACGGCAACTTCTTTGTGCGCTCCACTGATTTGCTCTCTCTGGCCAACGTGAACCCAGACTCTGGTTTCGCTGTGCAGATGTCAATCGAAGAGAGTTTAGCTGATACATCACTCGCTTGTTTTCAGGCTGCTCTTCTTTATACGTCCAGTAAAGGTAATCGAGCATTTTGTGCGTTTATGCTTATCAGTTTTTGCCGTGTTTACACCATCAGACCACTCCCACAAACTGAGAAAGGTTTCCTCTCATTGGTTTGTGTTTATGATGGACAGGTAAACGTCGAATCCGAGTGCACACTCTGTGTCTGCCTGTGGTCAGTCAGTTGAGTGAAGTGTTTGCTGGAGCTGATATCCAGGCCATCTCATGCCTTCTGGCCAACATGGGTAAGTAGAATAAGCACATTGACATTTTAAGTGCTGTGTATTATGTCAATATATTGTGGACACTGTCCTGTTGCTAGTATGTATGTATGTATATATATATATATATATATGTTGTTTTACATCGCAATGTATTTATACTAGGACTGTGAATAATGTATATTTTTTTATATATATTTGTATTAATCTGGTAAATGAGAATAAACTTTTGAATTAAAAATAATTTGAACATTTTAATCCATTAAGTAAATGAATGACAAATGTATGGAAAATAAATATGCAATAAAATATGTTTTTTTGCAGCTTTTAAATATACAACAAAGTTGAATTTCAGCCACAAAAATGTGACAACTGTGGGGTTTTGTTTTTCAGTTACTGCATTTCAACACTTTTTCTTTTAAATTTAGTTATTAATTTAATTTTAGTAGGGTATACAGTTTTTACCCTCATAATAAAAATTATAATTACTTGTGTTACAATTTTAAACTTGCATTAAATCTAAGATTTAAAGAAAATATTGAGTGATATTAATGTAAATATTCAACAAAAATATATATTTAGGCAAAAATAATTATACTCATAGTTTAACAGAACTTGAAAATGAGTTATTCTGGAAAATGCACTGAAAAAGAATGCAGTGCAAGTTGCTTTGGATCAAAATTGGCAGTCAAATGCACAAATAAGTGACAGGACAAGTAGATGTTTTCATGTTGCACAAATTTCAAATAGCAATTAGTTGTTGCAGCCCTAATTTAATAAATTAAGCACTTTTAATAACGTGTTTTCATACAAGTGAGAGCATGTTTTCACCAGCATGATGTTAAAACTATCGCGTTATCACTACGGAGTTGTGTTTTCATTTTAGTCTATTCCTGTTTGTTGTGCTTTGCTGGAAACGTCATCTCTGTATCTGTTCGCAGCTATCGATCGCTCCATCGCCTCCAGTCTGTCCGATGCGAGAGACGCGTTAGTTAATGCTGTGGTGGACTGTTTAACAGCCTATCGTGCTAACGGCTCGAACATCCAGCCCTCCGGCCTGATCGCCCCTGCCGCCCTGCGTCTCTTCCCTCTTTATGTACTTGCTCTGCTCAAACAGGTGGGGGCACCCTATGCACACGCACCACTAGAAATTCACCACACGTCATTCAAAAGCTTTCAAAAAGATCTAATCTGTTTTGTAAGGGGAAAAATAGCTGGGGAGAAAGCCCCAAATATGTAAATGGTAGTTTTTCTCAAATGAATCATTTGATATACTATTTATGCTGTGTGTTTGGTCTTTCAGAAAGCTCTGCGGACCGGCACCAGCACCCGCCTGGATGAGCGAGTGTTTTCCATGTGTGAGCTGAAGAGTCAGCCGCTGCAGCAGATCATGCGCATGGTTCATCCGGACCTGTACCGCATCGACAACATGACCGAACAGGTAACGCATTCATACAGACGTGGAGTCCATCCCTTCTGATTAATATTTCTTACCAGCATCTGTTGTCATTGAGCCTTTGATTAAACAGATTAAATCCCAGGCCATTCAGGGAGTGCTGGTCCCTTTAATTAGTGGCAGTATTATTAGTTTTCTGTGAACTGCTTTATGATAATTTTTTTTTTTTTTTTTTTTAAAGCCTACCTAAATGACAACATGCAAAGACATAACCCAAATACGAACATATCAAACATTGTTGAGTAACACTTTAGAATAAGGTTTAATTTGTCAACATTAATCTGGACCCAGATTAATATAAATATATATATATAAATATATATTTTTTTATTTTTTTATTTTTAAGCACTTTATTTTTAATAAACTATAGTAATATTATTTCTAATTTCTATTTTTTTTTTTTCTGCCATTTGCGAAGTTATACACAATCCCCTTTTTCCATTTTTAGAATTACTCTCATTTTGTTACGCATCATTCTCAGACTTCCATAGATTCTGTTGTTTTTGTTTTGTGACCCTCTTCAAGGGAGTTAAAGTTATATGCTTTTTCTAAAACCTCCTGTATCAATCTGACAGTCATGAAAAATCTCTGCCACCTGCTAGTTCAAATTCAGCTGCGCTTTTCAAAACATAGCCAATAATGTTGTATCTGTCCTGTAGGCGGCGCTGTACCTGAATGACTCTGTGATCCCTCAGCCTCCCTTACTGCAGCTCACTGCAGAGAAACTCACCAGAGAGGGGGCCTTCCTCATGGACTGTGGCAGTGTAAGCATTACCAACCACACAGAACCACACAAGTTCTCAGGATAGAGCAATGTTGTGTGGCGACATCTTCTCTCATTAATTCTACACTGTGATTTCTGCCCTGTGTTCTGTAGGTGATGTATTTGTGGGTGGGGAAGTGCTGTAATGAGACGTTCATACGTGACGTGTTGGGCTTTTCTAATTATGCATCCATACCGTCCAACTTGGTGAGTGTGTGTGTGTGTGCGTGCACACTGAACTGTTCTCCATTTCTCACAAGTATATTATTTCACTCTGTCGTGTTAAAGGTAACATATCATATTTATCCAAAGGAACAGGATTTTTGCTGTTCTTTTGAAAAAGCTGTTTCAGGAATCGCACTGCATTGATGTCACATTTAGTATTTTGTAATAATTATGAATATTCAGTTATTTAATGAGCTGTGCCAGTCATTTATAGCAGAGCTCATTTATTTATAAGCGTCTTAAAAGCTCAAATCAGTTTAATTTTTGAGGACCTAAAAGAAGTCCATGGCTATTATCCTAAACTGAGATAAAATATACAAGTACTAAAATAAAAAAAATAATAATAATAAAAAAAAAAATATATATATATATATATATATATACAGTCTATATATACAGTACAGTATATATACAGTATATATGTATATGTATGTATGTATATATATATATATATATATATATATAAAAAGAGCATTCCTGCTACAAACAAAAGTTGGCTTGTTTATCAGCCTCCTCTCTGCTAATATAATATTGAAAGACAGAAGCTGGTTCTGATAAGCATTAGAACATGAACCAAAGTTTGTCTTGAGTTCAGCTCATTTGTTTTTCATTTGGAAGGCGTCACTGTCGGCCTGCATTATCTCACCCTGGAGGGGATTGTGGGCCTCACATAATTCACTGCAGTTTCAACCACATTTCTTTACCCCCAAATTTCATTTTTTTCTCTAATAATTTATTAAAGCATGTCTTATTAATTAAAATAATTTTTAATTATAATTTATATATATATATATATATATATACAAGTTCCACTTTAATGGTTTAATTACATTGATACAACATAATAATCAAAAATGTCTATTTAACATATCTATTTAATTAATAAGAACACTTTTTTTGAAGGGGTGTACATAAGACTGACATTACACCTTCAAAATTCATGCTTTTCTTGACCTCAAGTATAAATTAGATTTGTCATTAAAATGTCATGAAGTGTCATTAAGTGTTAATATTGTCAAATTATTTTATGACAAAATATTTATTTATTTATTTTATTTATTTGTAAAATCCAAAATGTCATCATTGCATTAAATATGACATAACTGGCACACATTAACACACGTTAAATCACCTTCATATTCATGATGTATGTTGGACTTGTAACCCAAAGGTTGTGGGTTCGAGTCCCAGGTCCTGCAGGGATTGTGGGTGGAGGGAGTAAATAACCAGTGCGTTCTCATAAATAGAAAACTTGGAATGAGTAGGAACTGGTTTATTGTTGTTTTCCAGACTGAGATCCCTGAGCTGCAGACGACGTATTCAGAGCGTACTCGAGCATTCATTTCTTGGCTGCTGGAGTCTAGAACCTTCCATCCTGCTCTTCACGTGGTCAAGTATGTCTACTCTCTCTGTTTCTCCCAAATCCATGCAGCTTTCTTCCTTTCCATCTTTCTCAATCTCTATATCTCTCCCTTTCCGCCCCTGCTATTCATAGTCACAGGGCAGCATATTGTTCCTCAGGGAGGACGTGTGTTTTTATGCTATCACAGACTGCCTCCTCTCACTGAGGGTTAGGGTTGCATTCCTTCGAAAGTTTTTTTTTTTTCAGATGTTGCATGGTTTTAAAAGAGCCTGCTAACATTTCTCTTAGATTTAAAGAAACACTACACCCAAAAATGAACTTTCTTGATTATTTACTCACCCCCACGTCTTCTAAGATGTAGGAGTTTTGTTTCTTCAGCTGATGAGCAGCTAAGGTTTTGGAAGAAAACATTGCAGGATCTTTCTGTTTAATGTGACTGGGGAATATTTGATGGTCCAAAATATGCAATTCATATTTAGACCCCCATCTGACATCCCCATCTCTCCTCTAGTAGAATAATCATTTCTGTTATTTAAAAAAATAGTTAAATTATCAAAAATGGTTTACTTTGAGCTCCGTTCTGTTGCATTAGATTTTTTTAATTTGTGATATTTATAGTTACTGTAATTATTTAGATGTATTTAACCAGGCACGTCAATTAAGCAAAACATTTATTATATTACATATTTATGTAATGGAATAAAAAAAAACAACATCCAATCAGAATCACAACTTTTTATTTTATAATTCATTAGTGTTACATAGTCTGTAAAAAATACTCTTTATAGCATATTTTTATTTTTGGCTATACTATGGAAGTCTGAAACTGTTTGTCTACAAGTATTCTTAAAATAAATAAATTACAGAAGTTTTATTTTGATTGGGTGGGTTGTCCTTCCCAAGACCAGAAATCCCAATTGATCCCAATTTATTTTTGGATGAAAGATTGGAAGAGACATGCTCATTATGATTTCATGTTGACTTTAAGCCTAATGCCATTATTGTGTTTCTCCAGGGACGACGCCGCAACCAAGACTAGTTTTTTCCAGCACCTAGTGGAGGACCGCACTGAATCTGCCTTCTCTTATTACGAGTTCTTGCTTCACGTTCAGCAGCAGATGTCGAAGTAGAATGGAGGAACCTCATAGAACCGGCCCCAGGTTTAAGTCTAGCTTCTGTTCCGCGGCTCAACTATAGCAAGGGAGCACTTTGATTGGACCGTAGAGAGGCAGAGACATGCCCCTTGGCCCCCAACGGCCAATAAAACCCTGTGGCTCTGTGGGGGAGGTGGTGTTTAAAGACAATTAAGGATAAAAGAAGTTAAAGTGTCAATGATTAATGGACTATTATTGCAAATAAAGAGAGCACAGAGGACAAAGATGAAATGTAGTGGACTTGACTTGCACATAGAGACACTGAACAAGCTGTTTTCAATCATTCCCATCTGCTTGCTCCCCTTTCATATTTAGCCATGATCACGAGTAGCCAGATGCAGCGAAGAACATTTTCTGTGTTCATTTTCCTGTGTGTTATATTGTGTTTGTTTCCATTGTCAGAATCATTGTACGCGTGTATTTTTGGGTTTTAATACATGCAAAACTTGCAGAGTTCTTTGTTGCGTTTTATTCACTCTAAAACATCCGCTCATACGCACTTTGTGCTTTTATGATTTCTTTATTTGTTCCTTTTGTCGCTTTCCTTCTTCCAATGCCTCCTGTCCTGATGTAATGTGGCTTGTGAAACCGTGTCTGTTGTGATGGTGTAATAACTCATCTGTCTTCATCCAGCATTGATTCAACAGCGGCTGCTCGAACTCTCCTCTCTTCTTCTCAACATCAGCTGCTTGAAACTGTTCAATGAAGCTACGACGTTCCTCGCTGGCAACGCAGTTTTCTTTGAGAAAACGGATCAGGCCACCAACAAATGTTGCTATCTACTTTGTAACTCTCGACACAAAAAAATATTTTAATGTGCTATAATTTATGACAAGCTTATTGAATAAAATGAAATGATAATTCTAGTTTGGGGTGTTTGGTTAATTGTCTGCTGCAGATATCGTTTGTACAGTAAATTTCTTTGAATAATTGGAATATATTTTTATATAATTTGATTTATTATTATTGTTGTTATTATTATTATTATTCACATTTAACCAGACAAGTCAGTTAGGTATATATTTATAGCTCAATTTAAATAAGATTTTTAATAATTTAAGCTTTATACATGAATTGAATGTGTCCATTTAGAATAAGATTATTATGTACCATAAAGTATTATTGTAGTGTAGTATTTATAAAAATTTTAAGTTAGAATTTAAATGTTTTATTGTAATTTTAAAGTTTAGTATGCACAGTAATTTTGTTTTTAGTTGTTTATTCAATATTTAACTATTTCAAATTATTTCGTTTTAATAATCGAAATTCAAAAACTTCATTTAAATGACTAAAAAACCTAGTATAAATAGTTTTAGTTAACAGTTGTAAAAAAAATCCTCTAAAAAAGCAGAAATGGAAGCAATTTCTACTGTAATCTCACCAATATTTTATGTAAGTATCTTAAAGTAGACCATTAACAGGGATTTCCCTGTGAGTGTATGACTTTTATTACTGATAATAATGAGGGGGGAGTGAAAGAAAACGCTTTTCATGTTTCCTGTTCTTGAAAGCGTCTAAGAAAAGTAACAATGCAGAGAGGAAATAAATTTTTTTGTTGTTAGTCTTAAAGTGGAGGAAAGTGAATGGTCTATTCCCTGTGAATCAGCCCATAATTAACCACAACAAACACTAAAAATACCTCCTTCCATGTTCCCCCGAGAACGTCCAAGTCATCCTGGGCCTCGATGGATCTCCTTCCCATGCTCAAATTGTCCTTATCTTTAAATGTGTGGTTTTTACTTTTAAGATTCTTAAAACTATATCTTTCTATTTATCGTTATAGTTATCATTCTAAGTGAGAGTGAGCCTTGAGTCCAAAATATCACAGAAACCTGAGTCGGGTCAGTAAAAAAAACACTTAGCAACAACCCAAAACACCCTAGCAACATACCAAGTCACTTTTATTTCTATAGCGCTTTTAACAATACAGATTGTAGCAAAGCACTGAACATTATCAAGTAGAACAACAGAGTAATGGTAATGTATAATGACGAGAATTAAACTTTATTTATCAAATGCAGAGACGGTCTCTGTAGTCAGATGACGATAATCACTAGAAATCAGGTGTCCCCAACTAAGCAAGCCAGAGGCGACAGCGACATACCAGTAAGTATTTTCCTAAAGTAAAGCTCTAGTAGCAATGTATTTCCCATGTAAAACAGTGTCCTGTGAAGTCTGTTAAAAGGGGTTTGTGTTGACGAGTGAGATAAGGGTCCAGTGGTGCAGTCATGGGTAATGCACCATAAACACAAGTGCTTTCTCACGCTGCGCATCATTAAGATTGAAAACTACCATTGAGGGCTGCCACAGTCTGCAATTCACAGTTGCAGTGTCTGAAAACACTTATTGTATTCATGCATATGATGGGAATGTGGGTAAAAAATACAAATATTTACTTATTTAAAGCTCAACAAACGTTACTCTGCATGCATGCTTTTATGGCCCTAGCTTAACTTCCGGTAGACCAATTTTTTGATAACAAGCAAAATATGTTAGCTGTGTAATTCAGAGGGATTTATTAAAAATGCAAATTAATTATCTATAAATTTAAGCACGAGAAATGGTTTTCCGGTAACGTTAACGGCTCTAGACAAATCAGCCCTGAGCTTACAAACGCTTCCTACATGCAGGATGAAATGAAAAGGACTCTTTCTTCAGAAATACAGTGATATAAAAACATGCCGTGTATGAAAAGTATGCATGCATTGTGAAAAAATGCCTGCAATTTTAACAGCAGGAAACTGAAAATGCTACAGTAAAAACCTGTTAAACTGTCATCATTAAGTTCCCTTAATAATCCTGCATGTAGGAAGCGTTTGTAAGCTCAGGGCTGATTTGTCTACAGCCGTTAACGTTACCGGAAAACCATTTCTCGTAAAACCATAACTGTAAGAGACATCACATAATATTTTACAGTAATATACCATTTTAGAAGTAAAAAGTAAATTAAATGTACAGGTAAAAACAGTAAATTGGCATTCCCAAAATTCCCTGCATTTCAAATTTGACGTTTTCTTCCTTTGAAATAACTTTATTCCTTATCAGTTATGTTTATTATTGTTAGCCTACATCTAATGTTGCTAAATTAATGTTTATTGCATATTTCATTTTCCTGCGTCTTACCATGGTCTTTAGTGTTTATGTGAATGACATTATGCGCCTTCTATATCTATATATATTAGTATTTGCCTTTCATAGCTTGTGTAAATGCTGTTTATGGTGAGCTTTAGTTCAACATGTGACTTTCTCATCACCACCTGATTTAGATTTTTATCTTTATAGATACCCTAAAACATTGCCACTGTATTTTTACTGTAAAATACTGGCAGCTCTGTTTGCCAGTATTTTACAGTAAAAATACAGTGGCAATGTTTTTTACTGTGATTTATTTTTATAGTGTACAGTACACACAAATTCCATCCTCAGCATATGCTGTGTTCCAGACAATATTTTAAGAGAAACAACAGCTAAAAATTTCTATTTTAAAGTTTAACATAAAGTAGCTCCACAACATGCTCGGTGGAAGCAATGACAATGTGAATGTGATTGCGTGATATTAAGAGATATCCACAACAATAAATGATAACTTCTGGAGAGAAACAGCACAGACACTGGTATGAAATTACAAATTTGCACAACAAGTCACTT
>JAUMHI010000055.1:4946821-4970513 GCA_032359435.1 Enteromius unitaeniatus | reverse complement strand
ATATAAAAAATAATTAAAAAAATAGAATTATTTAAAAATATATATACATATATATATATATATATATATATATATAATAATTTTAAATAATTTTATTCTTTCAATTATTTTTTATATTCCAATATAGCCAAAATTGTCTTAATGCACGCATTTATATTTAAAAGTATATTTTAATCATTATTGTAGCCTGATAATAATGCTAATGATATTAATAATAATGTAAAATACACCTTTTAAAATGACTAGCTGTATAAAATATTGCAATATAACGTTCTCTGAACTTTGGCTAACAGTGTTCTGATAAGTTATCAATTTTAATTTTTTGTAGGCTATTAAAGTTATTTTTAAAACGTTTGCACAAAAGCAGATTTTCGGGAGCATTTTTGACATAAAAAATTATTATTATTATTATATTTAAGCTTTAGGCTACTACTCACCTGTTTAGAGAACAGTCGAAATGACATAATGTTTCCAAAATGATAAAATTGAACAGCCCTTTAATGAGTCCTATGACGTTAACATAATCAATTTAAAAAACAGCAAAAACAATATATATATATATATATATATATATTAAACATTCTGGAAAAAAATAATAGTTAATGATAATTATGTTAATTAATAGTTTATAATAAATATATGGCTTTACATCTTGATGTAATTGCAAATGTTGAAAACATGATAATACTATGGTATGTGTTCAAAAATATGGTCATACCAGTGTACATTTTGGTTCAATGCTTGGTTTAACACGGTCAGCTATGACATATGGTTTATGAGCCTTTATTGCAACAACCTGCCTGACTTTATTTGATCAGGGAAAGTTAATAACAGCAATAAATAATAAAGTAAATAATGATGCTTCCAGAGAGGTGTTTTTAATTGCTCAAAGCTCCTTAACTTATACAGATTGAGTCCCTCTGGAGGGTAAAACTCTTAATTGCACAATGAAAGTGCATGGATAAACTCTTCTGGGGTGTCAACTTACAACTTAACCGCTAACCCACATTGGCCTGATGCATGCTTGTCTCATGCATTGTCTTCATTCCTGTTTTGCTGTCACCAGCTCAAAATAACACACTGACAGCGTTAAAACCCAAAGGCTTGTGAATAGAGAGCTGACACTGACCATAAACAGAGCGCTGGAGCACAATAGGCAACCCAGAGCGCCTCCGGACGCGCCTTCCCACTTACGGATATGTGACATGTTCAAACGCATTGTGTCTGATTTCTAAACGCATGCATTCAAATGAAAAACCCACACAGAAGTCATGATGTAATGGGGCAGTTAGTAATGCTGTAATGCGTCTACTTACAGTATCTAATAGATACCTCAGAGCTTGTGAGCAACACTTCCAGTGCTGACAGTGTGAAGTTAGCCAGAGTTTTACTGCAATCACATACCTTCTTGAGGCTGGTCTGATGATTGGGAAAAACCAAGTGTATTTATGCAGAATGTGAACGCCTTTGTGATAAATCACCCTACACAATAGAACAGGCGTAGCAATTCAGCATTTTAGGGGTGTGTGAATGTATACAGTATTCACTCATGTACAAGTAATATTTAATATACCATACAAAGTTAAAAAATATAGGGTTTTTTTGAAAGAAAGTAATACTTTTATTCAGAAAGGATGCATGAAATTGATTAAAAATGACAGTAAAGTCACTAAGAATGTTGTTTTTTGAAGAAGATTAAAACAAGAACAAATAGCGACTTCATTCAAAGCGAAAACAAGTTCTCATGGGTCTTTGACAGATTTGATTTTAATAATTCTTTCATTTTGCATCATAAAAGCATCTCAATTTAAGATTGGGATTCAGAAAACAAGACAAAAATACAGACCAGGACATTTTACAACATTTAATGCCTTGATTTCTGCTTTCACTAAAGACTGTTTAAGGCCCTAATTAGTGGAAACGTGAATTAAGACTTATTCTGTATGAACGTTTTTCAAGATAAATGCAGTGCCTCAGCTATGGCTTTATTTCATAGGCAAATATGAAAATTGGTTTGAATAACAAACTCTGTCCTGGCTCTGGGGGAAATGATATCACCACTTTGCATTATTTTAATGCTAAGAAAACTTGAACGCAAAGGGTGCGGTATGAGGAACATGTGTGCACCTCTCTTTCTCTGTAAACCGGTCATGCCTGCTCGCAGTGTTAGCTAGTAAACACAGACTCTGTTTGTATGTACTGTAGGGTTAGTGATGGGTGGATACTCTGATGTAAAGTGTAAACTGCACTAAAAACTACTAAAAAAGTAGAGTGTTTGTGTTTTTTCGGTGAACACACAAGATATATAATTGCTTTAAAAAGGTCCCATGTTTGACTTTGACTTGGTCTCAAACAATAGGACATTTTTAGCAATTTGTAAATCAGAAAAAGCGGATGTATATGCTCACCCTAGCAAAGGGGATTTTATATGCTCTTATATGGTTTGTTATGTAAAACACTGACAACAGAGTGTGGAAATGCTAGTGTTAAAGATCGTTGCACCTCAGAGCTGTTGTGCAACTGTCTGTTTCTATGGAAATCAGCTAATTTAGGATACTCTAAGATTAGTGTGTGTGCGTAAAAGTGAAATATTTACTCAGTTTCATGAGTCAAATGTTTCACAACTTGTGCTGAAATGAAACTTTTGAATATATTCAAATAATCCATTATAATCAGATTGATGGCCTAAAGCCTTCATGTAAACACCTTGTTTGATCTGACTGAGGTCGATTCGAAAAACATGCGGAACTGAAATATTATTTTAAAAATACGTTGTACTCAAAGCTTTCTGAAAATAAGCCTGGATTAAATTTTATAAACCAAAAAATGGTATCATACCTATTGAAAACATTGCAAATACCACCAGTTTATTGAGAAATAAAAACTACAATATGATCTCTCTCTTGCTCTCTGCCCCGTAGAAGTGGTTCAGGATGAGAAACGCTCAGTGGAGGAAAGCAGAAGGTCTGCCTGCTGAACTGGGATCAGTGAAGGACTGATGGAAGATCTTCATGTTCTTTGTATTGTTTTTCTCTCTCCGCTTCAGTGATTGTTCAGTAGACCATCTCACTGTCTCTCATTTCTTATTTGAGGGTGTTTCTGAATTCTGAAGACTGATATGGGTCTTATTTTATGAGTTGTAATCTTTTGCAGAGTGTATGCCATATAGCCTGTTTTATTGCCTTAATAACTATTAAATGTAAGTAAATAAACTAAATGTAAGCATCTGTATATAGGCTATATAAAAAATTGCATCTGTATTTTAAGGGTTTGATTTTTTTGTGTTGAATGATCCTTCTACATGAAGTTAAGAAACACAGAAAAGCAGAGAAATATACAATTTATATTTATGAACCTAAAGAAATGACAAAAATATCTCTTCTCAATTGTTTGTGCTAGACACTAATAAAAGAGATTAAATGGAAAACAAATCTTCTGCTTCTCAGTTTTTCTCCTGCAAAAATAGACCACAGTAAAT
The DNA here is from genome assembly GCA_032359435.1 of Enteromius unitaeniatus. Taxonomy (NCBI): domain Eukaryota; kingdom Metazoa; phylum Chordata; class Actinopteri; order Cypriniformes; family Cyprinidae; genus Enteromius; species Enteromius unitaeniatus. The sequence continues at coordinate 4,967,035 of JAUMHI010000055.1, read as the reverse complement.
TTCAATAATGTCTCAAACTGCTCAAATGATATTTATCTGCATTCAGAAGTGTAATATTAGTATGAAAATTCCACATTTCATTTACCGTATGACAGTTTCGCTGTTTATTTCTTAAAAGGAATTATTGGAGAATTATGCGTGAATTGCTGAAAGAGTATCTGGGCGATACATTTTCTCTGTGAGCATGTTCTGAACGTATCTGAACGAAATGAAATTCTGATGACAAGGATGGTAAAAGGGTGGACTAAACAACAGAGTGAAAGGAGAGAGAAGCCTCAGGCCTCAGGCAGCGGTTCATAAAATATTAAAATCTTTAAACACAGCAAAGGATGGACAGACCAGGCAACTTTTAAATGGTTGGCAGAGTGCAGCTGACTGCAGTAGGCTAGTGTGTGTGTGTGTGTTTGAGCAGTGGGGCGTGAAAAAAACATCCCACACCCTCAACGGAAAAACAAACACGTTCATTTGACTGCAGCTTAGATGCTAAGCTGAACACACACTGCAGCAAATTTCCTGGCATATATTAAAATAATACAATTAGAGGAACCCGATAAAATATTAAAGGTTTAGGCATTATAATACATTTTGGTAAATAAAATAATAGTTCTAATTCCATATTAGAGCACTAGTGAGCTACTAGAACACATTCCCATTGGTTGACTGCACTAGTATCCACCCCCTCCAGCAACAATCAGAACACTCAGCTTTCTATTTAACCGATTTGATTGATTTCAGCTGTGCCGGTTTGAGGTTTTAAAAGCTCTCGCGGTAGACTAGCGTGTCTCAGGTGGCCACAGAGCTGGCTGTTTTTCAATTCTCCTTTTCTACATATATATATATAGAGAGAGTTTTCCCTCAGGTCATCTAAGATACAGAATTTGAGTTTGTTTCATCATGGGTACAGATTTGTGTAGCACTGCATGCAACAAATGGGTGCCGTCAGACTGCGAGACCAAACAGCTGATAGTAGCAACATCACAATTGCTGCTTTTTTAGTCTTTGTTTGAGGCACTATTTGGGCTTTCTTATTGGTAATAAATAACTGCGATACCTGGGTTGCAAACAACAAGGCAGAAGCACAATATTTAATTGTATTATTTTAAGCATGACTATATTTGATCACTGATGTTATTTAAACACAAGTGTTTCACCATTAAATCCGTCTGATGGGGTTCTGACTAATACAGTGAGAGGAACTAAATCTGTTTACTAAATCTGAATAGCTGATGGAGAGCCTTGGCATTGTGTGTTACCACAACAACTCGACAGACTTGAGCGGAATCTGTCACCCATGGGTCAGAGAGAGAGTTAGAGGAGGATCATGGGAATAGGACTTAAAGAGAGATAGAGAGAGATGGAAAACTGGAATGTTGGGGTCCAACTGGCTTCTGTAGTGAAATGAGGAACTGTACAGGGCCCAAACACACGCAAATACAGTAGTTACGTAATTACTGACAACTCCAACTCCACTTGTGAAAAAAAAAAATTAAATGTTAAGATTTACCTTTTAACAATAAATACAATGTAACTATTTTATATAATTAGTTTTGTAATATAATAATTTGTTTATGTAATATAGGTGAATGTGTAGAATAAAAGTCCAGGCAACTTACACTGATGTTCAAACCAGATGCTGATAATCATAGATACTCTTTTCTCACAGAAAACAGCAGCTAGACAGAAATCCAAGAAAGAGACAATCTGGAAACACTAGAGGCGTAAAACACTGAGTCGTGTTTGAGGAGCCAGGCGGGTTTGGCAGCAGGCTAAGAATAATGTAGCACTTAAATTTCAGTCTAAAGTAGTCCAGACTCAAAACCTGAGACCATGATTAGAAAACCAGAGTGAAAGCAATGTGAGCTCAACCAAACAACAAGCTCCTGATAGGAAAAGGAAGGTGGTGAGAAACTGACAAAATGCAATAACTGCAGTTGATGAATGTGCTGGAAACCACAGCTTTGTGGTCTGTCATGTTTTCTCAGGGATGCCATGTTGGATCTCTGGGTGGGATGTAATCTTTAGAGAGGGCTTTAGGAGTGGATAAAGCTTGGATTCGGGCACTCGCAGTGGTGATCCTTGCTCCTCTAGACACCTGTAAGAGATGCCAAAGACTGCTGAATCAATCCATGATTGGAAGCCCAGACAGATTTTTATGTCGTACTACCAACAAAAACAAGAGACTGGCTGAAAGTTGTTTTTTTCCCCCTTATGCCCCATCTACACTATGAAAGCAATCCAATTAAATGCATTTCTCTGGAAGTGGTTAAAAAGTGGATGAGTTAAAAAATGTTTCAGACCTCACTTACACCTGTATTTAACATTGTCCACTTGTGATTGACAGAAAATGCACCTTTAAAGGGCTGTTCATCCGAAAATGAAATTTCTGCCGTTTATTACTCACCCTCTTTTCGTTACAAAGACCTTCCTTGATCTTCTGAACAAGTTTTCTGATGCCCGACGGCAACACAGCTACCATGTTAAACTACAACTAACCCTTCAATACCAAGTATAAACGGCCTACTTGATTCTGGTTGGTTCAACTGTATAGCTTACTATAATTCTTGTTTAATTTACAATTTCTAGATGCTTTTTACACTAAGCTGAACTACAGTAGTTAACCCTGGGTCATTCTAAAACTTAGATAAAATGAATCAAGGGTTATCTTGGGGTTAACCCCAGGTTATTTCCGCTGTCAGTGTCACTGATTTTCCTGAATTGTCTTTTTGGGCTATATAGGTAAAAATAAATAACTCTCCTTTCTTCACACCACAAATGCTGGGTCAAAAACTGTTGTATTTAACCCTACATTTGGTAATGTGGGGTGCACACAGGAATTATCCTGCATTTATAATCCTGGGTTAAAAAAGATGCTAAACCTACCTATGAAAATGAAAAAATGTCTCTTACTGTTCGGATCGGACTCTCTGGTCGTCCGGGGTCGTAGAAGTGTCTGTTCTTTCTTAGTTTGGGCAGTGAGAGCTGCTCGAGTCTGGATGTCATCTTGGCTGTTTGAGCTGCATATGATATAAATGTCTGCACATTCTGCACACAAACACACACAACCAATGAGAATGGGGTTTGGATATGTAAAACAATGAATTAAGCACTAGTGTGGAGCTGCTTCTCTAAGTTCACACCTGTCTGTTGCTGATGAAGTTGGGGTGGTTGGTTTTGGAGTTGGCCAGCTGGAGGATTCGAGGTGAGACGACCACGTTCCTTAAACTGGGACTCACATGCCAGATAGGACAGTCATGCTCACATAACAGTGAGTGAGGAGAGCTATGGAAAAATATTTATACTTTTATTCAGCAAGGATGCATTAAAATGTATCTAAAATGACAGCATAAGCATTTACAGTTTTCCTAAATAAATGCAGTTCTTTTTTATTTATCATAAATTCCTGTAGAAAATGTATTAATGTTTTCACAAAAATTAAGCATTTTCAACATTGATAATAATAATTAAAATATGATTTCTGAAGGATCATGGGACACTAAAGACTCGAGTAATGATGGTGGTGAAAATTCAGCTTTGCATAACGGTTACATTTTAAAATATAAAATTTTATATTATTTGATAAATTTGTATTTTATATTTTTTCATTTCAAGCAATGGAAATGTTTTGTTTTTTTGTTTTAGGTAACAATAACTGCTGATAGCACACGCATAACAACACTAGCTTTCTAAAATGGCATATTATCTATACCAAAACCTGCAAACATCATCGCCTGCTTTTGGTTTGATTAGAATCTTTTTAAGAACCTTTCTTCTAGCTCACAGCGCACATGTTCTCAAGATGTTATGCAACAAAAATCCACAGGTTACCAAAAAATTTGTTCAGCTGGATCCAGAAATCAATTTAACGGCCTGCATGCAGACAGTTTATTCACCGCAAAATATTCGTGGCATGAAGTCTTCACGAGCAAAATTACACGACAACAAAACTGAGCCTAGATCTGAGATTGTGATTTAAGATTTTAAAAAAGTCCTGTGGTCAAACACAAGACTTGCCAGAGGTTACACACCAGACAGTGGTCTATTGTCTGACAGCATCTTCTCTCTCTTACTCTCTGAAAAAACAGATGTTGAGTGTTGGCTTCCTCCTCAGCAGGAGCTAATTTTAGTACTGGAAAGATCTGTGTCCAGATTTGACCACTTACTTCACTTCCTGGGCGCTTCTTCCTCTGGATTTGGGAGTCGCTAGACGGATAACGTTCTCATACTGTACTGCATTAGAGGAAGAGTGGGAGATCTTCATCCTTCGTCTCTCCTCCTCCTCCTCTTCCTCTTTCCTGCAGGAAGATTGCAGAAGAAACGTCTGACATCCGAGAGAAAATCTGCCTTTTCAAACAAGACAATAGGACGAGTGTTACAGGATGCTCGCTAGGAAAAACTAGGAATTGGAGAGTGTTTATGCTAATCACACCCATATTTCTCAGCATGCTCTTTTATAAGAGCCATTTTATGCTCTCTGGTGGAGAACGAGGCTGAAAACACTTTTGCCAGCTGGACTCGGAGAACCAATTTCATTTTATCTCATGAAATCTCTCTGGCTTTAGACACAACCTGCTCATTCAGTCGACTCTTTAAGTGGAAAAGGGGCAGTTGGGCAGAGAAAGTGAGAATTTTAATGCACTATATAAGTGAGGAATTTGTCAGGGTAAGAAAGAAATCAGTGTTTCTTAAATGCAGCAGAGAAATGAATAATCTAATTCCTTTTGATAGCATATTTGATCAAATTATGTTGTAAAATATGACCTGTATGCTTGCATGATCACAAAGCATCCAAAAATGATTAGCAGGAATTGTGGGTTGTTCTCTCATCTCCACTAAAAGTTACAGGCCAAACTAATAGTCATCACATGCTTGATTCTGAATGCTGACCTCAGCTCATTCATTATTAACCTAAAAGTTCCTTCCGTTTAAGCTGAAACCACTAAACCTGAGCTCACACGACTGTCTTCATACAGAGTACCATTTTTAAAAGATTTGCATACGGCATATTGTTTTCGAAATAAAGTCTCTTTTATTTACCAAGGTTGCATTGATTTGCTAAAAATAACAGATACATACAAAAAAACTGTAATACTGTGTGAATCGTGCTGTCAAATGATTAAATAGCATCCCAAAAAGTTTTTGTTTACATAATGTGTGTGTATATTTATTCTGTATACACATGCATGCATGCATTTATATATCTCTGTCACAATAACTTTTTGTTGTGTGATATATTGCCTCAGAAATAATTGCAACAAGTAATATTATATATACCATTGAATATATAACCATAATGTAACAGCATCATAATGCAAGGCCTGCACACTTCCAATAACCATTTAGATCATGGAAATGAGGTTTGATGGTGTTTAACACGTCTCGAGATGTTTCCGTTTTGTACTTGATGTTTTTTAAAACACAAACAGGTTCTGTGTGACTGGCTCGTTCATTTAGCTCACAGCAGTTTCAAGCTCTTATTTAGCTGGTATTTAAACAGTATCTGTTCCAGCCAGTAGGTGGGACCGTCAGTCAACATTTCTATTTACTGCACACTTAATAGTCACTTGATAGTTCACCCCAAAATTCACCTTGATAGTTCATTTACTAGTCCTCGTGTTACTCCAGAGCTGTATGAGTTTCTTCTTTCTGCTGAACTCAAAAGAAGATATTTTGAAGAATACTGGTAACCAAACAAATGGTCCCCAAGGACTTCTTTAGTATGAAACAAAATATGTTGGAAGTCAACAAACTTTTAAATAATGCTAGTGTTGGATTAGGGTTGGAGCTAAACTCCGAACTTGGTGACCCCTGACCTACACCATAAATTTTTTAGCACCCTTTCTCAATTGTTGGAGTTGGAGATTAATATTCATTTTCTACATCCAGAACTGTACATACAGTACAGACCTAAAGACTAAATAAAGAGGAAATTTTAAGACATTTGTTAATGTGCTTTCTCTCACTACCTGAGCTGGACCTGGAGGCAGAAGTCTTTTTTAGGCTGGGCCAGAGCCTTTATTCTAGGGCTGGGTACGGCTGTCAGTGCCGTGCGGGACAGAGGCCGTATCGATTCCTGGTTTCCCCATGTCAGTATCCTGAATCCCACAACACAAGCACAACAGAGAGGTCAGCTGGATCAAGAGATGAAGTGGTTTTACTTCATTTTATTTATTTAGAGTATGTGTGCAGTGCTGAAAAACCTAAGCCTTATGTATATTTGTACATCAGATTAGAATCAAGTTAAAATACAACAAACAAAAAGTTGTACCAAGGTGTTGTGGCCCAAACTGTCTTGGACTTCTTTGGTTGAGCTAGAAATGAAATCCTACAAGCAAACATGTTCTCAGTTTCTTAAAAATACAACTGATAAAGAAATGAAAACATTTTCTCTTACACATACCTATCCAAATGGTTCGACTTCAATTCAGGCTCTTTCAGGAATAGCAAACAAACCAAAAATATAAATATCATATAAACCTATGTTTCAATTAAAATAACAAGACTACATTTAGCCTATTAAATGCAGAGTTTACCAGAGTCCATTCTGTTCAGGTACAGGTCCAAAGGAATCCTGGGAAACTAAAGGCTTATTGAATGTCACAATATAGACCGCCTGTTGCTAAAGAGACTGTTACTGTGACAACCAAAGTCACATGGTCCTGCTCTGTCATCAAAGAAGAGCTGAAATCAGTCAGAACCAACGGACCATGACATCAAAAACGAAACAGGAAGTAAGATTCCGTCATTCTAAAAATGATGTCATTGATGCTAAAAAGTAACATTAGGGAATAGTGTGTTACATAAATGACAAACACATTCAGTCCTTTCAATTATTTTTTAATGGTAATCAAAAGACCATCATTAATTTGACCCAATCTTCTTAATTTAATTTCAGGCATTAAAAAGATATTGAAAGATAGAAACTTCAAGTTACAAAATTAATATACAGACATTTAGATTGCAGACTATTCTTACTGAGAAGTCAGAAAGTTACATTATAAACCATGTTTATAAAGGTTTCATCTAGCAAAAACAACACAAACACACACGCTTCCGTATCAGTTTACTCATATTCAAACATCTCATAATCCACGATTACAACAACAGCAGCAGCATTACATTAGAAAACGTCAATATCTTTGGCATCTTTTTCAAAATGCTCTGTTTTCATTCTAGGTTTAAGCAATCATGAAGTTTTAGTGTCACTAGTCTCTCTTCTACTATAAAAACAGAATGTTTGGTTTGATGACTCTTTGGTGACTGTGAAGCCCTAAATAATTGTGACCAAGGGAAACAATTTTAAGACACACAGTTGGTGGTCAATCGTCTGACATCATCTCTATGATGAGGTCACGGGCGTCATGCACACCAGCGTTGGCCTCAGACTTTCCCTTCTTCACCTGAGTACCAATCACACTGAGCCGGTGCCCGTCACCAACATTACCCAAATCCAGTGCCTCGTAAATATCCGTGATCCCACGAGCCCTGGGGACATCCTGCACGAGAGAGAAAAAGAAAGAGAGGGGAACATATTAGTCCTAAATGACCAGTGTGCAATATTTATTATCTATAATAATTAGTCTTTTGACAATGTAGAAGCAGAGAATGTCAGTCTCTTTGCAAAAACCGACCTTGGTAATGCACATTTCTGCCTTATTAAAATGATTCCAAAGATCTTTCACTGAAAGATCCAAGCAAATATAACCATAACTAAGCTAGTTTGATTTCTTATTGACTCTGTGTTTGCAAGAACACTTGGTGTGTCGTTAGGAAAAGCCGCACTGCTTCAGCATTTCAAGCTCAGCGTCCAGATGGTCCTGACACACGCTCGATGAGACGGATCGTGCCGAGAGAGGATTACCGAGCGCTCTCACCTGCTTGTTGGCGAGGAGCACTAGAGGCAGGCAGGGGTCAGCCGACAGGAGCTGGTGCAGGAGACCTTTAGCCAGAGGGAATCGCTCGGGGTCAGACGAGTCCACCACAAACACCAACACACGCGCTTTACACAGATACATCCGCCAGTAATCACGCAGCTTCTCCGAACCTCCAACTGCATGACAGAGGAAGCACGAAAGACACGATTATAGTATTACACCGTTACGCTGTTCACTTTAAGCCAGGCTTGTTTTGATTAGCCTAAACCTTAAAATTAGAATTGACTGTTAACATTAACTCAAATGCAATGAAATATAAAAACAGTATTTTATTGTGGCTAGTTCTCAACATTTCTCCTGTTTATTTAAGGAATCCTGTTTCCTTCCTTCTTAAGTGTGATAAACTCAGATTTATGACCTTCTAGCAATTTCAACCTCATAACCGTCTTAAAATATAGACTTTTTTCTCTTTTCCCTCAAAAAGGGAAAACAATTGTAACTTTTTACTTTTTCCTCACAATTTTGAGGTTATGTGTGTTTTACAATTTGGCCTCCTCTGTTCAGAATTTGTATTTTTCATTTATTTTAATTTATTACCTTTTAATTATTTTCTCGCCGTGATGAAAACAAGCTTCAATTAAGAACTAATATAATTAATAATCTAAATTAAAATAAAATCAGAAAATGTAAAAAAGTCTACCTAGACATTTCTTCAAGACAAACTTGAAAAAAAAAAAAAGAATATAAAAATCAAATCTCATGTTAAATGTTTTATTCATATTATATGGATCAGTGAAGGCATTAGTCACAGTATGTGTGTAAATGAGCTGTATTTACTCTCTAAGAACTCGATTTGAAGCTCTTCCCTGTTGATGGAGACGGCGTTGAAGCCCTGAGTGGAGGACACGTCTTGTTCCAGGCTGCCTGTTGTGAAACAGTGCAGTAAACTAGTCTTTCCTGCCCCGTCCAGACCCAAAACCAGCACCTGAGTACCTCCTGTCCTGGGCTGCACAACACAGAGAACAAACATGGCATTACTTTCCTGAAACCACAGCTTGATGAGAGAGTAAAGCTGCTTCACGCGTCACACTGGCACACAGTATGAGACAGATTAAACTACAGGAGGTCCTCACAATAAACCAGTTCAATCATGCTCAGAAATTCTGAAAATAAACTTCCAGGTGACACTTTAAAATTATTTGAAATAAAAAAAAAAAAATCTGAATAATTTTGGTAACGTTAACTTTCACTTAACATGATTTATAGCTTAAAAATATATAGCTATTTATTTATATTAAAAAATTATATATTTAATAAGACATGAATCAATATTGCATGATATTTATATTACTTTGCATTAATTTTAAGCAGGTTTTAAGCATTATAAATGATAATGTTAATAAATTTAAAAACATTAATATAATAATATTAAGTTTAACTATTTCCATGTATCCTATTCAAGAATTATTATTATTGTTTTTAATTATATATATTTTACTTTTCAAGGAAAATATAAATTAAAGTTGATGATCAAGGTTGATGTCTACATCCAGTTTTATAAACTCTAATAGGGAAAAAACATTAACAATTTTTTTTTTTTGCTATTCAATCTGTACTGGAGATATTCCTCCAATTAAAAAAATAAAAACTTGAATCAATATTGCATAAATTAAATGGGACTATTTACATGCATCTAAAGTATTTCATATTCTGGTAATGTTTATGAATGAATATCAAAAATTTCAATTGCTTACTATTTAAAAGGATACAGATGCACGAAGCACCTGTTAAGCATTAAATATAATAATGACATTTCAAATCAAGTCACTGTAAACTGAAGTCATTTTTAATTCGGCAGCAATGATTGCTTTGAGGCCTCGAGTGCAACCAAAACACTGAGATAAAAGAATGTCTAAGAGGGTAAAACTGGATCAAACCCCACAAACCTCTGATATGACGGGCGTTTTTAGTGCACTTTCGGTCTTGATCGCTTTATGCACGTGCTCTTTCCTGCTCCCGTCCTCATTCAGCTCCTCTTTGACAGTTTTCTCGGGGTTTTGGGTTTTACTCATCAGATAGCACACGGCGCACGCGACTCCTCCCGTTAGCGCGAGCGCAGCGCCCACCAACCCGACCTCGCGCGCACCGGGCATGTTCACTCCCAATTCGTGCCTCCAAATCAAACCAGGTTAAAACGTAAACAAATGCAGATACTTTTTTTTTTTTACATGCACCCGGACATGATGCGGCACGCACGGGCCTCGGCGCGGAGCCACAAGTGGATTAGAAACTCTAGAGGTCCGGTATTTCCGGTGAGAGGAAATAACACGCGAGCGAGAAACGGATTTACTTTTGCAGAATTATAAAAGCGCTAAATGCAATTTTCTCGTCTTCTCGCCACCAAAACGGAAAAGGTGTCACCCGAGCTTTTGCGTTTCCTGGAAATCATCAACAAACGCGGCGGTCTCGTGAGATGTGAGGATATCCCAACAGATCGCGAGAGATTTTGATCTTCAGCTAAACCAGCGGGAGTCGAAGCTCAAATAATCTCCTAAAGATGAACTAACCTGCCGCCGAGAGCCAGTCTTTTTCATTTAAAGTCGCACTCGACTCGTGTGTTTGACTCGTGCCAGTAATGTGCGACAGTTCCAGCAGAGGGCGCTCAGACACACAAACATATCACCTACAAATAAAATCATCTGTGCAAAATCTTATTTAAACATTGCAAAATGCAAACCTATTCAAAGAATAACGTTTCCTAACTTTGAAGTATTTGTGCATGAAAAAAGTGTCTATAAATGACGTTAACACTGTAGCATCCCTCACACAGACTATCAACCTGAACAATTAAAAATCATAATGACATACCTATATATAGTATTGGCTACAGGACAAAAAGCCTTAGTGTAATTTTTTAGTAGTAGTTTTGATATTTACAGTAGGGAATTTACAAAACATCATTACAATCTTTATTTAATATCTTATTGATTCTTGGAATAAAAGAAAAATAATTTTGACCCATACAATGTACATTTAAAAATCGAATAATGGTTAAAAATTATTTGGTTGACACTGAAGAGTTTTCCAGAAGATATTTTGGATAGCTTTTTATCACGTAAAATGGAATCAGATTTTATATAGATCCAGCTAATTACATAAGAACAAACTCCTCTGTAAAAACCTTAAATACACAGATAATAAAACTGTAAAGTGTGGTTTATGCACACGCTACTACGGTAAAGATTTTTAGCTTGGTGAATGAAAACATTTTCAGACACAAATAGATGTTCCTTGTTTCCTGAGTTTGAAAGAGGGCATGCTATAGAAGCAAAATAGTTCAAAATCTCTAAATTGCCCATTGCATGAAAAAAACAATGGTTTTAATGCTTAAATAGTTATATTTACTGCACAATTATGGCAACAGATCTTTAGTAGTTTACATACGAAAGCAGCAAGACATTTAGAATTTATTGCTTTTTCCAGAAATCTCTTTATTAAGACGTAACACTGGAGATCTGTTTCCGAGGAGAATTGGTTTAAAATTATAATCAGGGATGAGCAACGGATTTAAAAAATAAGTATCTCAGCTTTGCATAAACAGCCTCTATTGTGGTGTAAAGTTGCTTTATTAAGCGTTCATGTACCAAGCAGGACAAAAGATCAGAGAAACCAGAACATATGGAGATGGGGTAAAAGGTTTCAAATAAAATAAAATAAAAAAAAACAAGGAGAAATGCCCCAGACTCTTTAACATTGATAGTAATGCATGTGGTTTGGATGATTTAAAAAAGAAAAAAAAAAAAAAAAAAAATGCATTGACAACAGATTCCCAATTTATCCATACGACACACATCACTCGCACTCTGATGTTCAAAAATCAATCCTTTTCCTCATCCTTCAGAATTAATGACTAAAACTTTTGCAATTCATCCTCCAGGCCACTGGAGCAGGTGGCGTCTTCATTATTACAACGGTTTCTCAGAGTTTCCAAACCAAGTGTTAGATGGAATAATTTCATCTCCATCTACCATCCCTTCCCTCCTTTCTTCTTCTTCTGCGGAGCCTTCTTGCGAGCGGCTCCGGGTGCAGCAGGTTTCTGTTGTCGCGGGGGAAGCGTGTTGCTCGTAGCGGTGCTTGTTCCTGTTCCTGAGCCGGGTCGAGGGGAGGTGGGCGGACTGCTGGCGCTTTTACTGGCGTCACTGAAAAACAGACACCAAAGGTATTTCTGATGTTGATTCGGATTCTTTTGTTAATAATAATAAAAAATTATTTAGTGCTAATAATAATTTCATTTTACAATGCAGGTTAAAATCCTAATAATTCTGGCTTTAATTCTTCTCTTTAAAATGTTTAAATTCTTCAACTTCTCAGTCATGTTGGGAATTATGCAAATCTTTAAATAAAGTTAACCTAATGCACATTCAAAAAAATCACCAAATTTACTGTACTGTTGCCAGGTTTTCTTTCAGGTTTTGCTACATAAATCTCAAAAGTAGCCGAACTGCTTTTGAGAGGCGGAACACAATTCTTACACCAAGGGCTAAATGTCACATTACTGGGTAACTTCAACCCATGGACATGACAAACATCCAGTGGAAAGAATGTGGAAGAGTTTTAAGAATGTTTAAATAATGGTTTAATTTAAATAATAATGGTTGTAAGCTATTATTTCTATTTAAAATATTAAAAACGATGATACTAAAACAACACTTGCATGTAATAGAAGCATTTTAAAGAAATATTGTATTCGAATAGTTGGGTTCAAAAAATTAAATATTAGAATTTTGTTTATTCAAACGAAGTTAAAATAAGACGTTATTTTTAATGATCAAAGTTTGTGTTACAATTAGCCGTTACATTGTTCCTCAATCTGTTAACAGTAAGAACGTGCTGAAAGCATATGCCTCGAGTGCTATCAGATAAACTCTATTCAGCACCTGCAGTGACCCTCAGTGTTTCCTCAATCAACTATGTTTGGATGTCATGTGATTTCTCATTGAGGTGGTAACATCAGAATAAATCATATCAATTCATCTGATAGGAAAGTAATACATTTTGCCAGTTTATTTAGATTAAAGCAATTCCAAACTTTGCGAGGCACATGAGGACATTCAGTGATCAGAACACGCTCCACAGTGCCACCCTGTGTATTTCGTTATAAATGCTTAGGATTTATCATGGATTTCCTGCATTTACGGCCAGCAAATCAACACAGTAAAATACTGTTTTTATTGTTCAAATGATAATTACAGACACTTCGTGCACGCCCCTAGTACTAGTATATGCTGCAAATAAAGTCGTATGGCACACTTACAGCTCAGCAGACGCTCCTGATGTTGCTCCCTGTGTCCCACGGCCGACCTGCTCCTTCTTCTTGCCCTTCTTCTTGCCGCGGTAGTACGAGCGCTCTCGCATCGGCAGCCAGCGCTCAGGGTCAGGGGTCGATTTGGGGTCGTAGTTCTTGGGCAGTTTACCTGAGCACAAAAATATGAACAACTTTGTTTTGATGTTAGAGCTGATAAAATGCTAGGAGAACGACAGACATACCTTTCTTCTTTTTCTTCTTCTTTTTAACATCTTCTGGACTGAAATAAAAACAACAATGTGTTCAGTGAACAAAACAGCGATAGAACTGTAAACACTGGCTAGTGTAAACTAATGTCGAGTGTTTTCATGTAGACCAAACCTGGTGATGCAAACCTCTTAAATATTCACTTAAAACTCCTTTGAGATTTTCATTTCATTTTTTTTAATAACATCAGGTTTTCTTGAGTTTCTTAATGATTGAGGTGTGCAATCAAAACCCTAGAAATATTTATTTTGTTTTTATAACTTATAATTTGATATAATACACACACATAAAATATATAGGACGCTTTAGAACTATTATGACTACGACTTCTAAATAAATACTACTAAATACTAAATTCTTAATTTGCTGCTTATTAATAATAAGATAGTTCTTAAAGTATTGGATTAGGGATGTAAAATAAGGCATTAACGTGTGCTTAATTACTACTAATAAATGGCTAATATTCTAGTAATATTTATGCTTAATATTAATATTTACACATAAATATTATGTGTGTATATATATATATATATATATATATATATATATACACACACACACTGCAGGTAAAAATACTACTACTATATGTATTAAATTCTTAACTTTTTAAATGTTCAAATAATTTTTTACACAGAAATAACGGTGAAATGCTCTTGAAATTATGCAAAGCTTTAAATGGAGTTCACCTAACACATCGTGTTCCCTGATTGTTACTTGTGGTCACTAAATTCACTGCACTGATGCGGTCATGCGAACTGGATTCTGTATGAAATGTACGTTAGAGTAAAAATGAAGGTGTGCGTTACCCCTGTTCTTTAGGCTGGCTTTCGCCCACGACTTTGGCAGCTTTCTTCCTGATATACGTGGCTCCGTGCGAGTTCTCCAGTTCATCTACGTCCACTTTGAAGGACATGGTGTCCGGAGAAGGCAGATGCTTACTCAGACTGAATAAATAAAATCATGCGCTCAGGAAAACATACATCACTTGAGTCCATTTCCTAAGCAAAGTATATTTACAGTCAGAGAGCAACCTGGAGTGAAGTAAAACAAAACCTTCCTGCTGAGATACGAGCGATATTACTGTACAAAAGCACCATGTTTGAGGATACGCTTTGGCCTTGTCTTGATCCACGAGCGAGTACGCAGAGATGAGCTGGGCTAGCGTGTGGACATCATTAGTGTTTTGTTTCCACAGCTGCTCCAGATCACTGGTGGCCTCTTTCTTACGGCCGTATTTCAGCTTGTAGTTGGCAGCCTCCCGCACCAGAGAGAGGTGGATGGCAGACCCCGGCTGAGAGCAGATAGAGTAAAATATAATTATGCCGTTCTGAGCTAATAAAGAGTGGCTGAAGCTCCATCGCCCTTGTTTACCTGCTCTGACTGATAGTACTGGATCGCTTGAGTGAAGACGTCAATAGCGCTGTCAATGTCCTCTTCATGCGTGTACATCGTGACCAGAGCAGAAATCTACACAAAAACATATTTTCAAATATACAGAGCAAAAAGACTGCTAAAACATCAATAAGCTTTTAAACTGTTTCAATAAATCAATATAGTACAGTATTTGGTTCCTCTTTAGAAACAAAAATTCCTAAAGCTATATAAATTATATTTTCTAAAGCTATAATTAAAACTGTATTTTAAAATAAATGTATTAATAATTATTATATATACACACACACACACACACAAGTATTTTTTTTTAACAAACTCATGTATTTATATATCTAGTTATATACACAAATAATTTCTATAATTATAATTTTGTAGAATTTTCTGAATGGATCATTTACAAAAATCTAGTCATATACACAATTGTTTTACAATTTAGTGCATGCAAATATAATAATAAATATTTCTTATTTTTTTAAATAAATTATTAATATTTTATATAATAAATAAATATTTTATTATATAAAATATTAACTTTTAATGCAATTAATGATGTTTTCTGAATTTACAATAGTCTAATAGCAAACATAATTTATAATGTCATACAAAGAATGTAAAAATATGAATAGTTTCAGTATAGTTTCAGAAAACATAATGCATCTCCTTTAACAAATTCAACACTCAATTGAAATTCTTCACAATTACCTTAACTCACTAACAGCCCTCCCTTTAAAAAGTAACAAAATCAAATGAATCTCACCATTCCTGGCTTGTATTTAATCTCCTCTATTGACTTCAGGATGTCACAGGCTTTGGTTACATGGCCTGTCGGAGATGTAAACATAAATTAGATTTCAAATATCCTTGTACGTTCAGCCTGCTCTCTGTATTAAGAGTGCGTGTTTGGTTTGTATCTGTACCTTGCGTCAGATAGAGCTGTGCCATGGTGAGTTTGATTGCAGAAGCGCTTTCGGGGTGTTGATCTGAAAACCGCTGCAGGAGATGGAAACGATTACAGAATGCCGCAGACAGCAGAAATGAAAAGGCAGGAGGGCAATGTACCTGTAAGAGCTCTATGGCTTTGTTGTGCTGTTTTTCTCGGCAGAGCTGGGCCACCTTGATCAGGACCGGTCTGGGGTGACCTGGATTCTGGGTCTGCAGGCTTGCCAACATCTTATTGCACTGATCGGCCTAAGACGCGACAACAGAAGTCAGAGGTCACATCCATCAGGGAGAACGCATATTGTACGAAACAAACCGTGTGATCACCTGGTTAGTGTACATGGCCAACAGGGCTTTGTTGATCTCAATGGCCTGCAGCTGTTTTTTTGCCAGTTTGTGCTCAACCCCTTCAGCACTTGTCAGTTTCACCTTCTTCTTGGAGTCAAACACGTTTTGGTCCTGGAAGAACATCAATAAAAACACGCTGAGGGTCTAATTTGGCATTCAGCAGACATGATCTATATTTCAGGCATGTGGAAGAGGAATCCGAGCATTTATAAAGGAGAGGAAGAGCATTTATCATTTACCTTGTTAATGGTGATGATGTTATTGGCAGTAACAGCCAGCAGACCCACATCAGACGGCCTGAACGCAAAGACAAACACAAATACTCAAATGTGGCAAACTTAATAAATAAATTCTATAAAAATCTGCATTTTATTTCTATGGAAATGTTTTAATCCAATGCAATTCAAAGCAGCAGAAAAAAATTAATGGTTAGAATAGAATGATAGTGATGTAAATAAAAATATCAAGATGCTACATAAAAGCCAGACTAAATAGATTTTATTTTGTATATCAGTATTTTCTACAAGCTCTTTGGGATATTTTGCCCATCTTATCACCAGAACATGCATTTATTTTAAAATCTTTAATAAATAGTTGAGTTAAAATAGTTAAAAAAATTTACTGAAAATGTACTCATCCTCAGGATATCAGAGATGTAGATGTACAGTAACAGATTTGGAGAAATTTCATCGCTTGCTCATCAAAGGATCCTCTGCAGTGAATGGGTGCCGTCAGAAAGAGTGTCCAAACAGCTGACAATAACATCACACTCCACAAGTAACCACTCCAGTCCATCAATTAATGTTGCATGAAGTGAAAAGCTGCTAATTTGTAAGAAACAATCCATCACTAAGAAGCATTAAACTTATTTCCGACTAAAAGAAAAAAAAAGCTTCTTCCAGTGGTAAAAAGTGCATACCCGTTGTCCTCTTGTATCAAAATCTACAAGCATATATTTCTCTCCTGATTTTCACTGAAGTAATAATGTGAACAGAGGACTCTATTGGCTGGAGGCAATGGTCTGAGTTGAAATCTTAACGATGGATTTGTTTCTGAAAAGCATGCAGCTTTTCACTTCACAAGATGTTAATTGATGGACTGGAGTGGTTTATTGTGATGTTTTTATCAGCCGTTTGGACTCTCATTCTGACGGCACCCATTCACTGCAGTGGATCCATTGGTGAGCAAGTGATGCTACATTTCCCCAAACCCTTTCTAATGAAGAAACAAACTAATCTCCATCATGGTGAGTACATTTCATTAAAACACCTGTTGAGTTTTTTAAATGCGCAATCTGTAACACACACTTGAGTTTAATGACTTGATTGTAGAGTTGAAGGGCATCTTCGGTTCTACCCTGTAGCTGTATCACATAAGCCATCTGAGAGTGAATGATGGCCAGTTCAGCATCAACATCCTCCTCCGTCATATCCTAGATAATTCACAATGAATGGCATGAACATATAAATCAGATACAAGCATGCAATTTGTGGTCTTGGTTAAAACCCCTATTAAGGTTGTGCTCATGTGTGTAATGCTTAGGTTAGCAAAACCCAATAACAAGCACATCAGATTTATAATTACTCACAGAATCCTCAGCCAAAGACTTCCTGCACAATTCTGGAAAAACAAAAAGAAATAATAAAACAACAACAACTGATTGACTCATTCATGGTTCTCTCAGCCAACTCGCATTATTTAGCTGCAGAGACTCAAAGTGAAACTGTGTAGGTGGCTGGCGGAACTAATTTTATAAAGCCTGGCGCAGCATTTTTGACCTATGACTAGTGTGACAGAAATAAAGTATTACACTTGCAGAAGATATTTAATTCGAACCATTTCATTCAGTAACAGAAACAAAATATAGAGGCACTTTACCACCTACAGATTTTATGAGCCAAACCAAAAGCTGTAATTGTGAACCATGTGAGGTTATTCTTACAGTAAATCTGCCTGGATTTGCACAAACATGATTTCCCAGCAGTTCAGCCCACTCCCACAGGATGCGAGAAGAAATTTATTTAAAAACACACTTTATAAGAAGACCCTCCATGACCTCTGGGAGTTGTAGACAGATGGTCTATTTTATAATATGATACAATTTCAAATACCTGAGTAATATTTTAAAATACAATCGATTTCTGTGATACAAAGTTGAATTTTTAACATAATTACTTCCTTAATTACATAATTGGAGTCCTGCACCAATTCAAATGCACATGATCTGTTGACTACTAGCTTTCTCCAATGATACAAACATGTAGTTTGCAATCCCTGCTATAACTCTACAATAAAGGCATGACCTCTGACCTTCAGCCTTCTGAAGTTTCTGCATGGCCTGGCTGAGCTGCCCTTGACCAATCAAGCAGCAGGCAGCATTGTAGCACAGCTCATATGAGCTCTCCGGCAAACCCAGATCCTCCTAAATACAAACAAAAAAATGAAAGAAAGTTAAGACGTGACCACTTAAAGCAAATCAACACATTTCTGCAGATGAGCGTGTCAGTTTCTCACCGCTGACGTGTTCTCCCAGGTGCTCTGTGCTGCTAATACAGCCGACAGATTCGTCTTCCTCTCCTCTTCATAATCATCCTGTGAGTTTCTGATCAGGTCTTTATAAACGCCCAGACACTCGTCATACCGCTCCAGTCTATACAACTACACACACAACTGCATCAACCCGTGCATTCAGACTTGAATCTGACAGCAAACACTGACACAAACTACATGGCTCTCACCACTTGGCCGTAGAGCTCCTTGAGTTTGTCTGTTTGCTCTGGGAGTCCCTGGATAGTTTTCAAAGCGTGCTCCACCCTGTTCAGACGGTATTCGCAGTAGGCCTTCTCGAACCCGATCATGTCACTAGACACAAAATTCAACAAACAAACTTATTACATTGAAAAAGGATGCAGGAAAAAAAAAGGACAAACCTCCACCAAATTCAGCAATTTTTGAAGCATATTAATTTTGTGATCCTGTATACTGAACAAAATCCAATTTCAACACATATGAAGAGACCAAACAGTCTTGTGAGTATATTAGAATACAGAATAAAATGTGCAATGACACTGTATATAATTTTTTGGTTTTGACTTTGATATTTTGAACCTTTAGACAAAACATTAAACTTAATTTTTGTCCAAAAAAAGTATCATATAAAACATCAGACTTTTAATGCTCATGTGACCATAGACCACAATCCCAGTCATTTATTGCTTTCCACTGATGTAGGGTTTGTTAGTATAGGACGATATTTGAAAATCTGGAATCTGAAGGTGAAAAAAAAAAATCTAAATATTGAGAAATTAACCTGAAAAGTTGGCCATTAAAAGAAGAAAATGATCATTACCTAACTACCAATACCTATCATTGTTAGCCATTTCTTCAAATATACCCATGCTATTTATGACTGGTTTTGCGCTTCGGGGTCCCATATAGTATGATACAGTGAGGATATGTAGTGAATACTCAATGATTTCATTCAGAGGCCCAATCTGAGTTAAAATATGCAATTCTGTACAGATGCTGATGGGCAAAACATGATGAAATTCTGATTGTCATGTAAACAATTTACATTTAATGATGCAACCACATGCCATATTTTTAAATGAAAATAAGCAACAACAAAAAAAACCAACTGAATTTAAACTGAATTTTTTTTAAAATAAAAAAGTAATAATATGCATAGTATTGAAATACTATACTAAAACTAAAATAAAAACAATGCAAAAACCCTTAAAATAACATGTAGAAAGAAAAGAAAACATCTTAAAGGAATAGTTCTCCCAAAACCTAAAGGGGTCATGTGATGCAATTTCAAATGTTCCTTTCTCTTTGGAGTGTTACAAGCTGTTACAATCCCTAAAGTTGCAAAGATTAAAGTTTAAAAACCTAAGAGATATTCTTTGAAAAAGTTATGACCTGTCCACAACCCCCTAAAACGTCTCACAGTTGAACACACATATTGTGTTCAGTGCATTTATGGAGGACGGACTAAAACCTGGAGAGTAGCCTATGCTGGCAGTGGCTGTGCACAGAGACTATAAAGTTGAGCTATTCTACCTCTGCAAGGACAGTCTGGCGTTTCTT
>JAUMHI010000055.1:4912798-4946721 GCA_032359435.1 Enteromius unitaeniatus | reverse complement strand
CTATGCTGGCAGTGGCTGTGCACAGAGACTATAAAGTTGAGCTATTCTACCTCTGCAAGGACAGTCTGGCGTTTCTTTACAACCTTTAAGTTACATTACGTTTTCTTAAAAACGTACTTACTTACGTAATGTACTTACTGCTACTTACTATTTAAACATGAGTTTGTGCTGTGCTTGTTGTTTATCATTTCTCTGATCATGAATGCAGACATGGTGTTTTGTTTACGAGGCGTGATGCAACAACATGTAAAAAGACAACAAGTCATGATAATCAGTAATTATGTCTCCACTGGATGCAACAAATGCCTTGTATGCAATACGTTTTCTTGTTTTGGTGTCACAGCAGCAGGACATGGCGTCACTTGATGGTGAGGAGCGTAATTTTTCCACCAAACGTTTGTGGTAGCTGGTAAACGGAGCACACCTCTGTCTAGTGGTAGTGTAAAAAAACACCCCCCCCCTTTACCCTGTCAAAAACAGCTCTTTTCAAAGCAGTCTGTGGTGTGTACTTCCCCTTTAAATCTTCACGAGCTCTGCTGACTCCGCCCCTCTTTTCCAAGGCTTTCTCAGAGGATGTTTATTTAGCCGTATTCATAGTCCTAGATCTTACATTCATAGTGAAACTTGCCAATTAGCACATTATTAGGAAAGGCCATTTGCAAAGATTCATTAAAAGACATTATCCTCACTGTTTCTGTAGGTGACACTGGATCATGAATGATTCACGCAAACATAAACACATTCCGGTTGATCAAGGGGGCGTTTCCCTCCAGAACCAAACGTAAGCTAACGTGTTCAGTCACTCAGATGTTGGGAGTAAATGACTCCTGCTATGTTCCTTATTACATTCAACAACAAAACACCTGCTTGTCTCTGCATCTTGGACTGATGGCGGCTCACTCAGAGCGGGTCTGAGGTAAGACACCAGTCAAGCCTGTGTGAAACGCTGCTGTCAATCAACAATAGTGGGAGGGGCCTCCGATCGTGTGGCTCCATTTGAGAAAAGGGGAAACATTTAAGTAGATAACATAAACCCACTAGGTGGATTTTTATCATTATAGGGTGGTTGTGAATCTGGCACCCCTTTAAACCACATAAACGCATTGCATTACACCAAAAACACTAGGGCTGGGCGATATATATAATGGCTGCGAACGCATAGAGTTATACTTTTAATAAAAGTTTGTTACCAGGCTGTTTTTGTCACCATTGACTTCCATATTAAGGAAAAAAAAAACTATGGGAGTCAATGGTGACCCAAAACAACCTCTCTTTCTTATACAGGTTTGGAACTACTTGAGTGAATGATGACAGGATGAAATACTCCTTTAAGCACACAGAATAACACAAGTGGATTAATTGCCACTTTTAAAGATTATGTATGTGTGGCATCTGTAGTTGTGATTAATTGTGTCTGTTTGTGAAGTAGGGCTGCGCATGAAGCACAAGCTTAGGGTGGATGGTTATACACTTATACTGAAAATAAAATAAAAATAAAAAAGTATATACTATCCATATGATGACAGAAGGCAGCTTAATTCATGTCACTCATTTAGAGGTCTTAAAAAGTCCTGATTAGTCAAATGAAGGTTGCCTAGATAGAGTGCTATTTCTAATGGCTTGTTTTTGAAAGGTCTGGGTGAGTGGCTCACCTGGTCAGTGATTTAGTGTGAGTGTTCATGACATTCAGGGCTTCTTTAAAACCTCCATTCTGGATCAGACAGACGATTTTACAACGCAGTGCTGTCACATCGTCCCTATTTTCATGGAGAACTGCAAACAGTGAGAAAGGAAGAAGTAGTAAATATTTTTTACAGTGATATCATGCAATCCTCATTGCAAAAAAACTGCACACAGATTAAAATAATGTTATAGAATAACATAAAAAATTAAAAACTAGTACTTGGACATCTTTAAAGCAAAATATAAAATGAAGACATTTGAAAGCATTTGATCAAAGCCCTTATGACACGTAATCACTAAAGCACAGACCCCTTTAAACCTCCAGAAAGTCTCGAAGACTACCGACACACTCGTAAAAAGCTTCTCAAGAGTTGTATTATTAAAGTAAACGTTACATTTGTTTGAATAAAATATGAGATTTGTGTAGAAAACAGACATTAGCGAATCTACTGCACTGCAGGTTAGATACATGATACGGGAGACGTGGAGCTAAACAGTGTTTTTATCGACAGAGAGAGAAATATGGATATAGATATGATTAACATGCTTTCATTTTACTTTTGTTGACAGCTTTCAGGGCTCTTGTGAAGTCGCCGTTCTGTCCGCAGCGGTTGACTTCGGTCCAGAGAGCAGAAACGGGCCCCGATCCGCTCGCCATCTTCAACCATACGAGCGGAACCAGCCACCGGGGGCAAAATAAAAGTCCCACAGGCAACCCAAAGACACAATAAGAGCCCACGATTTAAAGCGTAAACACACAGAAAAGAATAAAACTACACTTTGAAGAAATTTACCTTGAACAGGGTTTTTTGAAATCAACTTTTTACTTTTTCTTTTAGATTTTAATAATAAAAAAACTTAATCAGACTATCCTTGCATGTGTTTAGTGAACTTACCAAATGTGATATTAGGTGAATATTAGGTAATATTTCAGGAAAATTTATTATCATTATTGGAAAAATATTTGATTACTATGAATCACTATAAAATATGGACTTTTTAACAATTTAACAACAATTTAACTGTTTCAATTTAACAGTACTAATAATTATTAATCACCATAATAAACATTTGAGGGCTACAATACCTGGAACTTAGTAAACATATTGCTTAAATAATAGTAATAATAATAATAAAACTAGAGGTAGCATTTTAAAACATCACATTGTCCTTTTTTTAACCTGATGAATGTTTCTTTTTTTTTTTTTTACACACATCTGGATAAACACAGTGAAATGTGAATTCTCGTCTTTGTGAACGGAAGTTTGCTTTTATTTTTTAATTTTTAATTGACCGCAGAGACGCATTTATATTTTATCATGGGATGTGAATCATAGCATCCTCATATTGTTTGAATGGGAAGTAACACTGGTCCAGGAAGAAAGATGTTTATATTTGAACTAAAGCGGAGCGGTATGATGTCGACTGGGACCTGGGCCTAAATTATAAGTCAAGGGCATGTCACTGAGAGGACACTAAAATGAATTCAAAACCATGAGACAAAAAACATCCAATGGATTAAATATAATAGAAACAATTGATAAATTCAATAAATATATTAAACACTTTTTAACCAATTTAACTCTATAGATTCCCTTACTTAAGGTCTTTTTCTAGGAATAAACCATGAGAGTATGGTTAAAACGCAGATAAATATTTCTAGTGCTCTTTCATCATATCTGCAAAAGATCTTAAATGAGATATTGATGTGGCGCGGTGCATTTGTGGTCAGGTTATGTAGGTCATCATCTGATCATCAAACATTTCAGACTATATTAGTTAATTCTACATTTCTGCAGCTCTACATTGGTTTTCTACTGTGCCTTTTCTAGAAAGCAATAATTTTAGCACCAGTTCTTGATATACCGACAATTGTTATATTTACGATAATTGACTGATTTCTTTTGGTACCAGAATTTATTTATAGTTTTAATTGCATAAAATCCATTATGTTCTCTCTTTTATCATTTAAAGCAGTTCTCCTTAAAATGCTAAATTTATATATGGTTGGCTTACACCTGATTAAACGATTTACACCACAAGAGGGCAATAAAAAGCAGATCACATTTTGATTTGGATGTTGGCCATAGGAGCACAACTGTGCAACACCATGCATTCATTTGTCTAAAAATAATACATGCAATATGGCGGAATATGTCCGTATTCTAAATTAAAGAACCAATCGCCATTTGGTAAAGTCATGGCGTCACTGCAGCATTTGTTAGAAGCTCTGGTTGCCATTGATATTTGAGAAAAAGAAACAATATGGAGCTGCGGATGTCAGATTATGTTGCTGAATAACACTGTGTGCAACAATACAGTCAGAAGGCAGTCAGAACACTAACTACACCATGGTTTTGTGGTATATATATTTATATCAAATTTGTTATATTCATGTAGACATGTATCAAACGTATTAAAGAAGTAATGTAATTACAGTATATTTGTGATTAAGCTATAAGTTAGTGTTTACATTATCATTGATTATCATATGTGTCATAAGTCTAGAGCAGATCATGATGAAATAAATCAAAGGTTAGCTTTCGGTATTTCACATAGTTCTGCTTGTCACACAGATGTTCTGGCCCTTTTCCAAAATCCTGACTATCACATTTTTTTAGTTGTCCGGCATCAGTGCACATGTGGACACATACAAAAATGGCAAGGAAATGTTTTAACTTAAAAAGCATAAATCTGTTTATATTAACTGGCTTAGATTTAAAGAAAACGTCTTGTTGGTTTGACTTCCGCTGGTTGGCTGTTGACCATTAAAGCTGAAATGTCTGAAACATCTCATCTTATTGCGCTTCAATGACTGCTGACTAAGTGAAATAAACACTCCTACATAATGTATATAAATTTAGCTTAAAGATAATATCTGTAACCCATCCAACAGTAAGCCATGAACCACAGTGTGTCAAACCAACACCTACACTGCACTTTGCATGTATGCCGTTACACAACAATCCCTGAACATCTAAGACCCGGTGTGGCCTTGCAAAACACCCTTTGGAAATAATTATTTATGCAAATAGCTACATTGTTAAGGATAAAAGCCCTGGGACTATATTCTGGATTGTGTCTGCATGGAAACAAAGGTTAGGGGAATGATATCAGTGACGTTGTGTTCTGATAGAGGTATTTCCAGGCATCAATATTAGTGTGTGGGCTTTAAGGTAGGATGTCTTGCTTTTTTGCTCACCATAGGATTCCACCGTCAAAAGCACCACAGATGTTTCCACTGACTTGATTAAAATCGAATACAGGGAATACATTTATGCATTCAAATAAACACTGAAAATTAACAGTGGGCTAAAGTGAGGCCTTCTGCATCTGTGACAGTAATGTATATATATATATATATATATATATATATAAAAAAGCATTGTGCATAAATTATAATAATAATAGTAATCATAAATGATCATACCTAGATTAAGTCGTCAAACTATGACACAAATGAATAAAGAAGAATCAGCATAATTGTAGAATTTTGGCCAACATTGACTGGAGGAATGTCTAAATAAATACAACAGATGTGGCCTAATAAAAAAAACTGGACGTGTTGAAATTCTTGATTATACTGTAAACCCCTCTGAAGTATCTTAAAATCTAAGTGTGTGGCTCATGCAAAGTTTGTCACCTCTTCAATTGATACACTTTTGTGGTTAATAAAGGTCTTCTATTTTTAGAGCATGAAAAACAGGCCTATAGCTGTGTGTTGCACACACACAGATTGATGAGTCATACACATTTCTGGAAAACTCTGTTTTCATGAGTAACTCTTTAAAAACCCCTTTGTTGTCCCTAAACGCTCAACCCATTTTAAGGCAACTTCCTGGAGACCTTCACAGTCCATCACTTTCACTTTTAGTCACGGGTCTTGTACTGGGCTGTCAATAATGGAAAAAATAGAATTTCGTGGTTGAGCTTTTACAAGAAAATTATTGTGTCAAAGAAATCTCTTCAAGCGGTTTCCAGTGTTATCTAACGTCTGAAAAACACACATCTATTTTTCTAACTGATACGACATCTAAAATCGGTTTGCTTTTCATTGCTTTTCACCTGAGGCCACCAGTTTCTCTAACCTTCGCTTACTGCATAAAAAAAGGATGAAAAATAAATCGAATCTTTTAAAACACAAGGCCTAAGTCTGTCTGTCTATCTATCTATCTAAATGCCAAGCGTGTGTGTGATTGTGCGTCAGAGTTAGTCGTGTTGTGAATGTGTAGTTCAGGGTAAGCGCGTGGGCGTGTGTGCATGAGTTAGCATGTGTTTGTGTTCATTTCAAGATAACATTTTACAATTTAACGTTAGTATTTAAGTAACGAGTTAAAAGGGGAAGCAATGCAAGTTTACGTTCATAGTATAAATCAGCTAACGTGAGATTAGGCGTGCTAGCGGTAGTCGCATGCCATCACTGTGTTTAACGTTATATGAGTTTGGTTTAAATGATTTTATGCGAGTTTAATACATGCACTTCTACAGAACTGTAGCGTAAACCCGTGTTTCTTTCATGTTTAGTCATCAGCGTTCTAAAAAAAACAGCAACGTCATTAAAAAGCTTCATCAATTAATTGCTTGATATCATATTAAGGCATTTTGCAGGCGCTTTTTCCCCCCAAAGCGATTTCCAATGAGTAAATGTTATTTACTTGGTTCATGTTGTGAATTTTCACGTTTATTTTTCTCGCTGGTTATTGCTGTCTGACTATATTGTGTTGTATTTCTGTCGCCAAAGCTGTTAGATGAAGAAGATGATGAGGGCTTCGACCTCCAGAGGGTCCTGCATGGACCACATCAACTGCGCAAACATCTCACCTCATCCACCTTTCTCAGACTTAAATGACATCAACAACAACAACAAAAGTCTCCCTGGACAGCCGTTGAACTCCTCCACCAAAACCAGTTAAGGGTTTACGTTCTGTTTAAGTCTACCTATTGTTTCTCTTGACAGACTGACCTTGACTGACTCAACTTGAACTGACATTTGCATCCTATTTTACTTGCGTAATGGGTTGTATTTCTGTAAAGGGTTCGAGCAATTGGTGGCAGAGACTTGTTTTTATTTGGAAAATTGCACACCAGCGAACCAAGCACAAATACACCAGGACCGTGTATTGAGATGCATTTGTTGTTTAGAGTTATCAGCTCCAGAATGCATTTAAGTTACAGTCATTCGTGGATTAAATGATGTTATCTCAATAGTGTCCATTGCCACTTTTTTGTCCTTTGCAGATTCTAAACCGAAAACCCTTCCCCGTGAACATATCGACAGATATAAGCAAGGAGCTACACACCCTGTGTCTGCGTTGTATCAGCTTTGTCAGGTTCTGCAGTTTCAACTGGATTTGAAAGAGACTGTTACTACCGGTAAGTGATATCCCTCCTGATTTAATGTAGTGCATTGTCCAGTTCATTTGTGCATTCAGCATTTGTTTCTTTTGTGTCTGAGCAGCAGGGATAACAGGGTTTTACTTTGCGTTCTGTGCTGTGATTGATGGAGTCCAGTATAAGACGGGAATGGGTATCACAAAGAAAGAAGCCAGGGCCAAAGCAGCTGAACTGGCGCTTGAAGAGCTCATTGCAAGTCTAGAAAATGATGGGATTCCTTCAGATGTTTCTGGTAATGATCAAATGACTTAGTACCAGCTATAAAACAGAAAATTATTATTTAGATTAAACTGATTAAATCTGAGCACGTGACTAAATATAAATTAATATTAGTTCTGTCATGATTAATCGTGTCTTGTTTGTGTAATGTATATTTGTATACTGTAATAAATACATACACATGCATGCATATATTATATTCATATTTTAAATATATTAATGTAAAATATAAATTATATAAATAAAAATGCATACATGTAAATGTTTTCTAAATATATTTTGTAAGAGTGTGTATATATACATATTAAATATACACAGTGCATGTATTGTGTAAACAAACACTTAATTTGGATGTGATTAATTACAATTTATTGTTTAACAGCACTATAATACACACAAACACATTTAAATGTAGTCACTTTTATATGTACAGTATACGTGCGTGCTACTTTGGAGTCAGTAAAAGCTATTTTGAAATTAATTTATTCAACAAAAGTGAAATGGTAAATACTTTTCAGTTATCAGTTAATTTTAAACAAAAACATAAAGCACCACAACTGCTTTCATCATTAATAATAAATGTTGAAGAATTTATTTGAAGAAATTGATTACTGCAACAAATGACTAATATATAGTGTTATAAATAGGCCCTTTATAAGCAGAAGAGGCTTCTATCATGTGTGTGTATTTATATATATATATATATATATATATATATATATATATATAAATATGCTGATTGTATATTTCTATTGTTTTAATAAAACAAAATGTGAAACACCTGACTTAAGCGACCCTATGACCCTAGATTTCTACTGTATTGTTTATTCATTAATGGTTTTGTAAGATAGCAGTCCGCAAAAAAGATAGGAAGATATCGTGTGACCTTCTGTTTGACACTTTCCATAGAATCAATGCAAGCTGTTAGTCAGCCGTTCCATTTTTAGTGTAAATATGCAAACTTCGAAATTCAATGTGAAAGTTTCCCCAGATAAAAGAGAGCATCTTCATTGTTCTCCCTCCCATCGAAACAGACCCACAGTCACTCACTGAAACTGTGGTGAAGCTTTTTCCTGTTTGAGGTGGGGGTGCAGCATTTGTTTTTATGCCAAAAATCAACAACACACATTCACACATTAGGGTGGTACTGGAATCTTATTTATTGCATCTTTTTCTATTGCAATTGCATAAAGCCAGCCACCCTTATATCACTTGTTTTTTTATATTTTACTTTTTGATTTGAACAAACCCTTAACACATTTGAGTGCATAATGGGAACATCTACTGTATAGCATCCTCCAGTTTGCTGATAATTCAGTACAGCTGTTTAGAATATCTTCTCAAATACTCATGTATTTTTTGTTTGATATTATTTTCAGCGGGACCTCCTCCTCTGCCAGTAAGAGAGAAGGATTCAACAATCCCAGAAGTCCATTCTGGAAGAGCTGTGATTGGTAAATTAAGTTTTTAAGTCTGGATGTGTTTAATATCCCAGTTACGAGCAGTATTCAAAGCGCAAATGTTTTAGCCGTAATAATTTCTGACGTCAGAGCAACTAACAATGTCGAATTTGGAAATATTTGCGAACGTGACTAACAATTTCATTCTGCTTGGTTTAACGCAGAAAGAAAGAATCCAATTAAGGATCAGATTCCGAACGTGGTGAGGGAGATGTTCACCAAGCTAATGGACAGTTACCCAGAATTCTCTGGCTGTGGCGGAACAGTGTCTGCATTTGTCATGCTGTCTCGTAAGTTAGACATACAGGATGTCAGACCACAGTTTTTCACTGTGGTATTAGTATTCATAAGTCATGTGACATTTAAGGTGTTCTTTTTCTTTCACCTAATAATCTATTCTGCACAGAATCTGCAGCATCAGAGCTCTTGCAGTGACCTCAAAAAAAAAAAAAAGGTCATCATCATATTTAAGCTCACATTAACTAAGATTTTGAAGCCTAACCTAGTAAATAAAGCCTGTTAACCTATTATACTTGCATTTTGGCCTTTTTAACAAGAGCGAAGAAATTCTGATCGCTATGATGCTAGAAAGTACTTATTTTATAAGTAGATTTTATTTATTTATTTTTTGTATTATTAATAAAATGATTAAAATCACCTTTGAGAAGTCTTTGAGAAATCATAAGCAAAGCATAACAATTATTATTATTATATTATTAAGTTTATGTAAATTTTATTACCTCTTTAGGTAATAAAGTTTTCAGGAGATTCCTCTCTACAACTATGGCAACATCAAACACTTTGGATGCATAAGGTGCAAAACATTGTGCATAAGGTCACCATGTTAATCTAGACAACCATCTATGGGTTTTGTTGGGTTCACATTGATAGTTTTTTTTTTTGTTGTTTGATGGCAATTCTCCAAATATAAGAGCAATGTTTGAGCCATACTTTTTGGGGAACTTGTCAAATGATTGGTGAAAACTTCAGAACGTCCTTCACTTTTTTTGTCTTGCTGTATACTCATAGGGTTTCTGCTGGCCTTAAAGTTTCTTATTTGCCCTTCTACAAATTAAGGTCTTTGCGAGGTGTTAAATCGTAGCAGAAAGCAGAAGAGTCATTGCAGTAGATGTTGCATTTTACATAGATCTCTTATATCAGTATTTTGTCTTGTACAAATATCTGAACAATGAAGATAATCAAAATACATTTATCTGAGATGAAAAGGTATGAAGGTTTGTTTTCTGAAAAAAGAATTAAATATAAAATATGAAAAAAATATTTTGTTTATTTATTTGTTTATTATTTAAATAAGAACATATATTTGTCGTTGGAAAATTACAGCTTGTTTTCTATTTTAATTAAATGGATATTTATTTATACTGGCTGTCGATTTGGTAGATATTTGTTCTTGTTTTAATTAGAAACAAGATTACTTCTCTCCTGTCATTTTATTTCTTAACTCTGCAGCCCATAACTTTTGGCGCTGTAGCTGTTAATAAACAGAACTGTGTGTGGAAGATCTATTTCTCTCTGTTTATGTCTATGACGAAGCGCACAGGTACCAGGCTGCAGTACCTATCCGAACCAGTCTGAATATAAATACAAGCCAAAAACACGGTTTGGAAAATTGATTCTTGGAGTACATGGTTATTTTATAAATTCTGTGCATTTTAAACACAAAAAAGTTGTGGACTGCAGTTTTATTAAACATTTCTTGATTATTCAAGTTATTTCCATATTCCTAATTTATTCATATTTGCTAATCCAGATCATTAAGAAAACATATTAAACATATTAATTGAATTCCTTCAAATGTATTTAACCTTGTTCTGATTGGTCTTTAAAAGGGTGTATGCACACCAGGAAAGTTCAATAGTTCACTTGCTTTGGTCCGGACCAAATACAATGTTTTTTTTTTTTGTTTAGTGTGGTTCGCTTTCACACTGCCTTTTTTGCAAGTGAACCAGAAATTGTAAACAAAACCACATGTGTGCTACGGTCATTCATTCATTGGACTCATATTCTCAAGCAGGAAAAAACAGGAAGTTCAAAAACATCCTAATCATGGAGCGTTTCTGTAGTGCAGTTGTTTATACATTAGTTATTCTGTTGTTGCACAGAAGATGGACTAGTTGTAAAGAAAGTGAAAGTGAAACTTAACAGAAGCTTTCTGCACTTGGGTCGGATCAAGGTTGGATGATATTCACACCTTAAACGCACCATACCAGAGTTTGTTTGGAAGCGACCCGAGACAAGCTTTTCAGCTGGGTCTTGATTTGGTTGTTTGGTGTGCACCAGAGTGCGATTGCTGTGTTCACACCTGGCTAAAAGGTCCACACCAAAGCCAGGTGTGAATACACCCTTGATTCTACCTTCATTAAAACCTGCAGAAACTCTGTTTAAGTATAAACTGTTAAATTCAATTAATTCCAGTGACATCCAAAAGTTACATTTTTGCTTTGCACAGTAATCCTTTTCAAGCTGTGGATTTTCATTGGTCAAAAAAGGTGTGGGAACCTTGCATGACAGGATGTGTAGTGAAATCCGACAGCGAGTAACCCGACCCTAGCAAGTGTGTGTGAAAATGATTTTGTCCCATTCATTTTCAACCACTTCCCGTTATAAAGATGTTTTAAAAATAGTGCGTCCTGCAAAGCATTATGGGAATATTATACAAAGCATCATGTATAATATAAACAACAAATGTCAATGTTTGTTGTATTTATAATTTTACAGGGGCACTTATTTATGACAGTAGGTTGGATAAATAATGCTTCAAATATAGAAGTATGCCGCGATGCAAGCTTGATGCAACTCTGAAGCTGGATAAACTAAAGCACAGGAAATGTTAGAGGATTGTAAGGGGTTATATATCGGTAACATCCACAGGATGTTTAGATGTCCGTAAAAATGTATAATTTTAGACAAACTAAATGTCCAAGGACGTTAATGAGAGGTCATGGCCGGAAGGCTCGTTTTCAGTAAAAGGAAAGGAACTGGGAGACATTCCCAAGTGATTAGATAGAGATGAAGAAAACACATGTTAGGTCTTTCTTTTGCGCACATTTATAAAAAAAAATGACAACAACAAAAAACAGGACTTTATGCCTGCGCATTCCCATCAAGAATTGGGAGCAAATTGCCCTGTGTCTCCTGTGTTTTGTCTGCAGCTGCTGGATGTGAAGTTGTTGCTCTTGGCACAGGCAGTTCAAACACCAAAGCCAGTCCGGCACCCACAGGACGAATCCTGCATGACTCACATGCTGTAGTCACCGCACGGAGATCATTAATGAGGTAAGTGGACTTTGAGATGCAAGTGGTCATCATTTTAATGTGTTTATTCAAGGCCAGTTGGCATGTTTAAAAAGTCTTTTGCCACGGATGTTTGCTCATGTAAACACTTCCATCAAAAGTTTGGACATACTTCACTGAATTTGAGTTACTCTTGATCTAAAAACCCTTTGCTTTAAAGGTTTTTCCTTAAATTATTGAATGGAAATGAAATGAAAAATTTCTTGAAGGATGTGTAGGATGCAGTTTTAAAGGATTTTGTGAAACTGAAGAAAATTCAGCTTTGATCATGGGAGTAAATTATATTTTAACATATATTCACATAGAAAATGTTTACTTTATTAATTAAAATATTATTTCACAATATTATTCACATTTATTATAAAGTGTAATTTAAATGTGTTTTGAATTTGCTGTAGGTTTCTGTACAGGAACCTGTTGCTGTTCTTCAGTAAGAACAGTGCTCTGGAGGAGAAGTCGGTCTTTCAGCAGGACCAGACTACGAAACTCCTCAGTCTCAAAAATCACTTCACTTTACACCTCTACCTGAGCCAACTTCCCAAAGGAGCAGCCCAGATACCGTCTCAGCTGTATGTACACTCACAAACAGAGGTTATTTACATCATATGTAGCATCATATCTGATACATCAAGATACAATTCTGTTTGTAATATTAAATCAATGAGATCCTGAGCACCACTGACAAGCATCTGATCTTGTAAAATGTGTGGTAAGTACTGATGCTTGGTAATATAAACAAATTGCGTGCACGTGGCAGTGGGAATTGTAGTTCCCGCTGCCTCCAGTTCCCTCCATTCACCTGAGCAAACTTTTCTCAGAAGACCTGTCGTTTTATCGAGTCATGCGACCACGGAAGTATCAAAAAAATTTGATTCAAGACAAATCCTTGGGTAGTAAATGGATATTTAAAGCCATTTCTAGAGATTTTCTTACTTAAGCAACTTTTACAAATGGTATATATAAATGACATCATCTGTGTGTCATCTGTTTTCTAGTCGCCTCAATCCTCTCTCCATCTCTGCATGGGAGGTGAATAATCAGATCGGCCTACATGCAGTGGTGGAAGGGAAGGTTTTCTCCAAGTTCTCCAGCTCGTATGAGCAGATGGGCTCACATGTGGTCAGTATGTCAGCCACCGATAAGATCATGCAGTGGCAGGTGTTGGGTTTCCAGGGGGCACTACTGAGCCACTTCATTGAGCCGGTCTACATGAGCAGCATCTTCATTGGTAAGCTAGAGTAAATCCCGATGATGATCGGTCTAGTTGCTGTTAATGCAGTTTGCACTCTTTTTTCACAGGCGACGGGAGCTGCAGTGATACTCGCGGTGTGGAGATGGCAGTGAACCAGCGTGTGGATGGCATCACCTCAGCGCTTCCCATGTACTACTGCGTCTACCGGCCACACATCAGCCTGGTGTCCTCGGCTATGCCTCCGGATGCACACCCTTCCCAGAAATTCCTCAGCCTTAACTGGAGCCATGGAGACCTTTTGCTGGAGGTGGTGAATGCTCTGGATGGGAAGTCTACTGAAGAGTGAGTGTTATTTATCTACCAACTTCCTGTTGCAACATGGAAGTAAGCTATTTTCTGCTAATGTGCAAGATTTCTGACTCATGAGCCTCTGCAGGTAAATATCTAAAACGATAACAAAATGCAATGACGGGGAGTTAAAAGTATTTGTGCTATAAACAAATGTGTTTATGATTGTAATTGATACATTAAATGAGTAATTTACGCAAACATGGACATTTCCTTAGAACGTATTCTTCCTCTGGTCATGGAAAATGTAGTTTGTTTATTCATTGGAACAGATTTGGGAAAATCTAGCATTAAATCACCTACTCATCAGTGGGTCCTCTGCAGTGAATGGGTGCCACCAGAACGAGAGTCCTTTGAAGTTAAAAATCTTAATGATGGAAATTGTTTCTTACAAACATGCTTTTCTCTACACAAAACGTTAATTGATAAATTGTTGTGTCAAGGTGTGATAATTTATGGGTTGTGATGTTTTTATCAGCTGTTTGGGCTTTCATTCTGACGGCACCCATTCACTGCAGAGGATCCACTAATGAGCAAGTGATGAAATTATGCTCAAATTATTCCAAATCATGCCAATTTCGGAAAATAAAAGTTTTAGGTGAACTAGTTCTTTAAAATATTACGATAACAAATACCAGTTACAATATCAAGAAAAATAACAAGCTGATTTTTGATTTACTTTCAGTAAAATAACTGAAAGTAAATGGAAGCCTTGCTCATTCAAGTTACAATTAGCCACAACAATCTTACATTAAAACTAAGCTTGATAATCATCTCGCACTAATAAGCTTGGCATGTCCTCAGCCTAATTTTTGTGTGTCTTGTTTCAGTTCTCCATTTAAGAGCAGTCCAGCCTTGGCTAGCCGACTTTGCAAGGCAGCGATGTTGAGCCGGTTTAATTTGGTAGCTAAAGATGCGCAGAGGGAGGAGCTGCTCACTGCTGTCACCTACAGGGAGGCCAAGGTAATGCATTCTGCCTAATTTACATTGAGGAGCTCACCCAAAAAATGTAACATTTTTAAACTAGAAGATTTTTTTGTTTTTAAACTGGAAATATTTTAGAAACCCATCAACTTCAGAGGACATGTGATAACCTAATAGGTTAATTTTACATCATAGTACATTCAAATATATTATGATATTATATAATATTTATAGATCTTCAAAATAATGGACACTATCCTCCATTATTACCAAGCCTGGAAGAGGCAGGATACATTTTGAGAAAACTCTGAAAGAAGACAAAAAAAAGTCATATACACCTAGGATGTTTTGGGTAAACTGTTCCTTTAAGGAAGGGCTGTATGATTAAAGGCAAAAATATAATTGAGATTTTTCTGGCAAAAAGATTAAGATATTATATATTATTAAGATATTAAGATATTATCGTAATTTAATTTTCCAGGGTGTATTAATAACTATGTGCAAAAAAGTGCAAAACTTGTATTAATTAATTACTCTAATAATTAAGAAATACATGATGCATTATAATAGTTATTTCGTGAAAAACATAAATAATAAAGACTTTTTTTGCACAAATGGTCGTTTAGAAATTGGCCATAGATGGTAAGATATGATTGCTAGTATTATTTTATAAAAAATAATCAACAAAATGAGAAAAAATAATAAGATTTTTTTTATTTTTTTACTAAGACATAACCCAGTTTCAGTTTTATTTTGATAATTCATGCTAGGTTGTGGTAAAGGTGACATGGCGCTAGTCTATATATCAGTAATGGAACCTAGAACACCTAGCAACACCATGGAAACATTGGTTCACAATTACTGAAAAACGTGTCAAGATCGAGTAATTTGTACTGGAAGAAATGTTCTGCTGCAGCCGCTGCTAGTGTTTCACTTCAGCAGATTGAGCGTTTTTATTGACTATCTTATTTTTATTGAACATCAAGATGATGGCAAAGCCATACCAGGAGGCAAAGAGTGTGCTGAAGTCTTACCTGGAGAGGAAGGGCTACGGCCAGTGGGTGGAGAAACCGCCGATCAGTGACCATTTCTCCATGTGAGAACCACCTGCAGATGCCATGAGCCATTGTTTTTTATGTTGAAATTGTTCAGTTGTGTTGTTTCTCGATGGCAAAAAGTAAGGCACTTACAGACAAGAGATGTACATATGTTTATGGGCTGGGGAAACCTACTGGATTTGAAGTTTCTTTACACAAGTGCAAAGATAGAAAATAAAACCAGAGACAGACCAGTGTTTAAAAGCAAAAGGGGGTGTTCTGTTTTGTTTCCAAGGCGAAGAAAAATAAAAGTTTATTTTGGTCATTTGTTTGCTTTACTGTCTGAACTTTCTGAAATACCATATTTAAAGGAGTCATATTATGAAGCAATCAACTTTCTGTGATTTTGTTTTTCTTGATTAATGTTAAGTAAAACATTTTGTTGTTTGTTATTCTGATAACGAATTTCAGTGTTCAAAATGTCCTCATTGAATCATGATTTTGGAGAAGTACCTTGGAGAAGTGGAGCTTCAGTAGTAGAACTAGTAGAGCTAACCAAGTTTTGTTTAACTCTTGTGTAGCAGGATCAAAATTAATAAAAATAAAAATTTATATATGGGTAATTATATAATTTGGGGTAAAACTGGTGTGCCCGCAAAAATAATGTTTTTATTTTTTTATTAGTAGTCTTTACTAATTGTTATGAATTACAAGATCCATCCACAGTTTATAACAATACAATAATTCATTTTATAAGTGTCTTAAGCTTAAAAATAATGAATTCTTGTCCGCATTTAGCCCGTGTATTTTTTCCATCATGTATCATTGTGCAATCAAAATATTTTATATTACTTTTATTCATTTTATTTGTATTCAGTTCATTTATAAAAGCCATAAAAAGTTGCTTAAATTAATTAATTATTTTTTTTCTTAGAAAAATGTGTGTCCCTAAATCTTGCACCAACTGTGTTATGTTACCATATCATATTTTGCCTTACAATTAGTGGAATCATCTCTCAGAATTGTGTGAGTTACAGGAAATGATGTCACTTTCACTCACTGATAAGATCTGAAGCACTGAAAAGTATCTGTGCTCTCTCCAAGAAAATATTTTTATCTAGATCTAACTTCTTACACCAAGAGTTTTTAGAACATCAACTCTGTTACCACAAAATCAAAAACAGAAAACAGAATTTATTACTGATCTCACATTGGGTTATTTAAAGGTCTTTTAAACTTGTTTTATTCCAGCAACTGGAGTTTGGGAAAAAAATTAAGTTGTCAATTTTGTTACACTATTGTTATTCTACCTAGCTAACAGAGTTGACGGTGAGAGACGGGGACACCAAATGAACCTGCAATTACAGATTGAGTCGTGTATACTGTATAATTTCAATTTAATTATGCATTTAAAAAAAAATCTAAAAATAAAATCCAATTTAAAATATTAACCAAAACGATAATATACAAATGATACTACAGTAACACTGTTTTCCAGATCCGCCTGAAGAAACCAAAATTACACTGAAATATTACAGAATAATTCATGTGAGCAGCGTGCTACTTTTTAATGTTGTATGGGTCACTTTATGAAACCAAAATGAGAAACAGGCCAGTGCAACGGAAAGTTTGTTGCTTGGTGTTTGGAGGTATACATCAGATATTCAAGTGCCCTGTTCACACAACACAGGAAACCTCAGGGGCTTCCTGTCAAAGGTGTAACTGCATCCAATCGCTTTTAATATGCGTTTATATCAGTGGGTCTCATTCGAGGACCATCGTTTCAGTGAATTGGGATATGTTGTGAATCCTAATGACAACAAAGTGTTTTGAAGACTGGAGAAGGTTTGTACTTTGTACAGTATGCAGTGTTTGATGAAGCGTTTATGTATTCGCTCTTTATGCATTAATGCTCTTTGTATGTGAAGCAAAATGCAAGGTATTTTTGTCTGTCTTTGGAGCGAATGTGCAGGTCTGGTGCCCATGTTTGCATGTATTCTTTCTGCAGAGACAGTTAGAAATGCATGGCGGTTGTGCTGTTAACATGCTGTCTCACGATGGAGTCTGTGCTCTCAATGATTGAACTTGGATTGTGGTCAGTTTATGTGTCATTTCAGGTGATGTGTCATTTATTTCCATAGGAATGTAGTAATATCTGGCACAGACAAATGTTAATATTGAGATAAAATAGTGAAACCGAATGTAAAATATTTCTAGCAGGGTCTGGAGTCAAAGGTCACAAAGGTACAATGTACATTGTGCAGGGAGGTAAGGAAGAGGAAACTGATTATTTGTTTAAAAAAAACAAACAAAAAAGCAAGAATAATTGCGTAGAGAGCTCTGTTAGCATTCCTAATAACAGTTGCACAGTTGGCAGAGATGGGACGATGTGGTCGGATTGAAAACCTGTATCTATGCTTATGGCGATTCAGAAATGTTAGTTACATTTATTTATTTTTTAAATGTTTTTATGTAACTATGCACTCTGGATACAGGCAAATGAAGTCTGGATGGCTGACAAAGCTACAAGAACACAAACCTGCCACAAACAACTGCAATAATTAAATACAGCTGACTTGAGTCGGCTATATTGCCTGTTTATACCTGGATATTCCTGCTGAAAAAACAGCATATGATGGTTAGGTATGTTTTGATCCTGGATTCTGGTTTAAGATGGTTTATGCTGGTTCTTTGCCAGTGACTGCCATAAACCAGTCTAAACCAGAATCAAAACATACCTAACCACCGTGTGCTGTTTTTTCAGCAAGGTATATCTTAATACTTCTTTATTTGTTGTTATCGGAAATTCCCCCAATAGTTATCAAATTGTCCCCTCGAATATTTTTTTTTCTCCATTTGTAGTTAAGATGACAAAAGCTGGCATTTTACTCCATATTTACTCTTTCTAAATGATGTTTCTATGGCAACACTTTCAGGCCAAAGCCCTCACGTGCTCCTTAACTCGTAATTACAACTTGTAAACTCCTAACTCCATGTGTTTCCACAGAAGTGTTACAGTATATCATTCAAGAGTTCACGCTTTCCTCGTGGAGAATAGATAAATAAGTAAATAGTGAATTTGGCGTGCTGTCAGCAGAGCAAACTGGGAGAACGGCGAACCCCGAACCCTAATGGTTTTAACCCTAGCGTGGGCAAGAGTTTGGTGTTCGGCTCGATCCCCGGCTGCCCCCCTGGAAGGCGTGAATTGGAAGCGAGGAGGAGGAGGGATGCACAAAAATGAGATGCGGGTGGATAGAAGGCTGGAGTATTTATATAGTGAAGGGAAAAGAAATCGATTGGTCGTGGACTAACAAGGGGATGATTAGATGATGTGTGATTGGTTGGTCTCGAAATTATGTTATTTGCAAAACATTCACGTATAAGAACGTGAAGGTGAGTAAATTATGAGCATCATTTTTCTTTCATTTATTTTTTATCTTTTCTTTTCCCCTCCACAGATCATGCACTGAGGTCAAATTGAGCAGCTAAGTTAGGGTTTATGCAGCAGGTTGAGCTCAGATACTATCAGCTTATGGTTTAAGGGGCCCAACCACATAAACTCTCACATGTGGATTAAATTATATACGTTTTATTTTCTGCTCTCACGGTTATCCTGTTATCCCACATACCCCTCATCCCATTTCCTATTGAGGAAGGTGGGCGTTAGTCTTGAGCAAGAATCATTATGTGTTTAGCAGATGTGGTTTAGTGCGCAGTGTTGTGCATTTGGTTTTTGGGGTGACTGACACCTACGCAGGCAACATGGAGGCGTTCCCACGCACCAATCTGAAACAGTTCCTTAATGCAGCAAAGTGCAGCTTAATCATTTCCCTTCACACCTTTCAGGAAGGAAAGCAGTCATGTTAGTGGTGTTTGCCATGCCAAGTATCACTACTACTATTGCTCATACTCAGGGTTAGGGATTTCAATACTTACCTTAAAAATTACGTTTTGATACCTAGCATGTGCTGCACTGTTTGTGCTGTGGATATAAATAAACGTGGGTATAAGTAAACGTTATAAGAAATATAGAAATCACTATTGACCATTTATTGATTTTATTGGTGTAAAAGAAATGTAACAATTTCTTTAATCCATCAATGAGCTTAATGTAAACTTTTAAAATAAAAAAATAATTTCATGGCCCCTTTACTCAAGATTGTGTGCAATTAGATTTTAATTATTATTAAAAAAAACCTTTTCCATTGCATTTCAATGTAAATCCGCTACGCTCTCATCTCAGGACCTCATAAGTAGCTTCTCGCTAGCTACCACATCATTATCGTGCAGTAGTGCCTGCAGGTGTACGGCTGTAGCATGAGTGCTCAAACAATAGTCTCTCAGACTGACCTGCGATTTGCCACTTCAGCAGTAAATTATACACCTGTGTGCCCCTTATATCTGTTAATTCAACCAGCCATGGATGAATTGCTGCATGGATGAAAAAATAAAGGCCAATAAGTAATTCTCATATCAGATAATATTGCGTTGCAGCAAATCCTTTAAATGTTATGGTATAGAACAGAGCAATATCAGAAAATATATACAGCTCTACATATTGGACAAACCTTTACATATGTTATTCATTTTTTAACTGTATCGCTAAAATAAAACACAAAATATAATATTTTGTTTAGTTTATGATAATACTTTATAGGCTTTGCATTATGTTTATATTTTAGATTATTTAAATTACTCGCCCTCTCCTCATAGCATGTAGGCCTACTGTGCTTGTAAAGAAAATTGAATACATCTTTAATACAGTGCAGTCGTCCTGTCCCCTGTGTAGAAAAACACCCCCAGAGCTGATGCTTCCAGCCCCATGCTTCACTGTAGGTATGGTATTATTGGGATGATGCTCATCATTCCTTCTCCAAACACGGTGAATGGAGTTAAGACCAAAAAGTTTTACGTCACAGGACTTTCTCCCTCTGGATCATCCAGATGGTCCCTGGGAAACTTCAGACGGGTCTGGACATGGGCTGAATTAAGCAGGGGAACCTTCCGTGCGATGCAAGATTTTAAACCATGACGTCTTAGTGTATTACTGATAGTAGCCTTGGAAACGATGGTTCTCTTCACGACATTGACCAGCTCCTCTCGTGTAGTTCTGGGCTGATTCTTCACCATTCTTAGCATCATTGATACCTCACGAGGAGAGATCGTCCATGGGAGCCCAGTCTGAGGGACATTGTCATCATTAGCCTCTTCCATTTTCTTACAATTGCTTCAACAGCTGTTGTTTTTTCACCAAGCTGCTTGGCAATTGCCCCGTAGCCCTTTCCCGCTTTCTGAAGGTCTACAATTTTTGCCTCCCTTCATCATTGCGCTGGTGCCGGCTCTGGCTCAAAACCTAAACTTAAATTTAAACTGTCCTTTTGCTGCAACGCAGGTGATGCTTTCTCAAATATAGAAATGCAAATATAGGTGGGAGAGTTAATGTTACTCTGGACAGACACCCACTGCTGTCAGAGGTGAGAGTGAGTAATGGTATAAATTTGACCTATGAGGGAATTTTTTTTTTATGCATGACCGCAATGACATTAAGCGATCTGAATTAGCATGTGAAGTAAAGGATGGCGCCTTAACAAGTAGCTCTAACTTACTGCAATGCTAAGCATCCCAGTGTGGTTTAGGTGGGTAAGAGTGATGCGCGATGACCTATTAAATGTAGGAGTTAAAAATGGGTGGATCTATTTTCCAGGACTGTTTCCCATTGCTTGTCATAAAAACGTGTGATTAGGGACTTTCCCCATAAGTTCACATACATCATGTCCACCTTAGCGATGGAAGATATCAAACAACCAAAAAAGTGAAACTTCAAAATTCCACTGTTCGCTGTCCCACAGTTTAAATATAGGTCAGGCGGTCATGGTCAAAATTAGCAGCCGCATTTCCATCCAAAGCTGTAGCAGAGGTGGAGTTCGTCACCTGTGGCCCATTGAAATTACATTTACGCAATTATAAACCCACAAAACAAATGTGTCAATGAATCAATCTCAAACGTTTAGAAGAAATCTTTTCACATTTATTGCTTTTAAAATAGCAATACATTCATATAAATAACTTTACATTACTAGATATACTAGATATAAATAAATAGTTTTATAAATACATAAATAAGCAGGTAAGCTTATGCAAAATACTAGTGCTTTTTTTTTTAACAAAATACAATTTTGAGAACTGGCATCTTGTCAACATGTCTTCATAGAAGTTAGATGTTACACAACTATATCAAAAATACATTCCTAGCAATGCAATGTATAAACATGAAATAATGAATATTGTTAAAAGAACCATTTAGGTTATATTTAACCCTGATGCTTTTTTTTTTTTTAAGTTTTCTGAACATTGTCTAGAAATAGCTTGCATCCCGCAGTGCTCAAGAACAGGTTCACGTGATCATGGGCCGGTCAGTGGTCACGCCAAGGAATTGTATTGTTGCATCTGATGTTGCATGTTTTCGAGAAACGTCTTGACATCTTTTTCTTTGTAGTTCTCACAACTGCAGCTTTCGCTTGGAGCCTAGTGAAAGTAAGAAAAATAAAAACATGTCAAACTCTTTAATATAAAAAAAAATAAAGGTTCCGAGTGGAGTTTTGTTTCATACAAAACATTTAAAAATTGTCAAATACCATAGAAGAACCATTTTTGGTTCCCTGAATAATCTGTTCAAAAATGTTTTTAAAAAATGTAAAACGTAAGAACCTTTTATGATATAAACAATGTTTTGTGGAATCATTAATGCTAACCTAAATTTTCAGCACTAATTAACTTCTATACCGCCACTATCAAATGAAGCACAGAAAATTGGTATGGTTAGAAAAATGTTACTTACCGTCTGCTGTTGTTCTAATATTACGATGACACTTTCTATAGCGTCGCGGTCACGTTCAGAAAAATTACATTTATCTATAAGGTCGTCTAGCCTGGTGATAGTGCAGTTCAGAGCTGAAAAAATGCACTCCTTCAAAGAAACAGAGACAGGATTGTATTAGATCTTTTCTAAAGTATCATCTCTTTCTCTCCTGAGTGTGTGTGTGTGTGTGTGTGTGTGAGAATTCTTGTAAGATCTGTCTCTGCTGGCTTGAGGTTTGGCTTTCTCGTAGTAACCTCCTTCCTGTGTTGAGTGATATACTGTCACTCACAAAGTCATGTTAAGTGTTCAGAGCTCAAAAAAGTGCATTTACCTTTTTGATGTCAAAAGGAGAGTTTAAAGTTGTGTTATCTGGCTGTAAAAAATAAACAGATGCACAAAGAATTAGTACATGTCTTTAAAACAGCTTGTGATGGGTAATATAGCTTTTTGTTTTAAAGCAAATAATACTTACACATTTGGCAGGTAGATTAAATGAAATCAAATTTGAAATATGGTCTAGTAGTTCAGGTCCAAGATCCCTTTTCACAGGCTGGGCACACAGGCAGCTGACCAGTGCCAGTGTCAAAGCACAAATCCAGTGTAGAGCAAACATGATGTCCTTTCACCTGCTGGATGGTTTATCCTCAGTTCACAGTTGTGAGAGTGACTTGTAACTAGTTTGTCTTGTCTATTTATTGGCTGCACTTGGAAAAATGATGGGTGGGCAGAGAACTTCAGATATTAGCTAATGCAATCAACTGCTGGAGTTTTTTTTTTTCCTTTTGATGACTGTTGGGATTTTCTTTTTGCCCTTTCTCCCTCAGCTAGCCCCCACCCCCCTGTCCTTCCACCCTCACTCTGTGTGTGTGTGTGTGTGTGTGCGCGCATTGAGGTTTTACACTGATGTGGTATTCTCAATGTAGCTGCCAATAAATAGTAAATAAATTTGTTAAAAAATATTTTGTCAACCATCCTGTCATCTCTGATGCAATGTATGTTTTTAACATGAGGTCATACTATATATATAGAATACCATTACATCACACGTCTTATCGGGTCATTGGTTGTGTGGGTTGCAAAGTATTTTATCTTTTTATTCATCTATAAATCCCTCAGAAAGTACTATTTAATAAGCCAGAAAGAAAGTGGTGTTGGATTTACTTTGAAACGAATTATTTTAC
The DNA here is from genome assembly GCA_032359435.1 of Enteromius unitaeniatus. Classification (NCBI taxonomy): domain Eukaryota; kingdom Metazoa; phylum Chordata; class Actinopteri; order Cypriniformes; family Cyprinidae; genus Enteromius; species Enteromius unitaeniatus. The sequence goes on along the minus strand of JAUMHI010000055.1, from coordinate 4,923,109 downwards.
ATTTTAATTTAAATAATTACAGAGAAACTTCAATTAATATAATAAATGAAAATATTACGAAAGATTAAAATTCTAAAGCAATGTTTTTTTTGTATTTAACTTATATATATATATATATATATATATATATATAACTCTTATTTATACATATCTTTTCTTTTTTTGAATTATTGTATAGAGTTTAGGTTTTTAATAACACAAAATGATTCTGACAGCAGGGGGCACCTAAAAAGCATTACCTTAGTGGAGATGTGTATGTTGCTTTTGGGTTACTGAAAGCAATGCCTAAAATTCTTACAAATAATTGTTCTTTATTGGCATTGATGGTTCCATAAAGAACCTTTAAATTCTTTCCATTTCACAAAAGGTTCCAGAAGGGGGTGCTTCAATGTCATAGAACAGCACCTTTTTTGTGTGGGGATCTACTTTTCAAAAAGTAACTCATAGAGATCTACCAAGTAAAAAATAAATAAATAACCAATTACATATAAATAATGCTTGTTGGAATGTGTATATATATATATATATATATATATATATTGCATTACTATTTTTTTAATTAAAGGGATAGTTCACCCAAAATTGAAACTTCGATGTTTATCTGCTTATCCCCAAGGCATCCAAGATATAGGTGACTTTGTTTCTTCAGTAGTCAAAGTCAGCTTTATTGTCAATTCTGCCACATGTACAGGACATACAGAGAATTGAAATTACGTTGCTCTCAAACCCTTGCTGGATTGCAGATAAACATTTAAATACAAAGAGAGTGTTAAAAATGCAAGTACAAAAATTAAAAAGTAAAAATTACAAATGTAAATAAATACAATTATACATATAACAAGAAGGTTACAAATGCAAATGGAAATCTGGAGATTTGCTGTGTTCATTAGAACACAACCTAAGGTTTTTAACTCAAGCTGTTGCAGTCTGTCAGTCATAATGATGTCAGTCAATAGGCACCAAATGAACTCATCTGAGGTGAGACCCTTGAGCAAGGCACCGATCCCCCAGCTGCTCCCCGGGCGCCACAGCTCTATTCACTTCTCACTGCTGTGTGTGTGTGCTGTGTGTGTGATGGGTTAAATGAAGAGGACAAATTCCTAATATGGGAAACATACCTGGCTACATGTCACATCCTCCTTTCCTTCCTCCTATGTGATTGTGTCACACGCTGGATGTTGTGAATGAAATCAGGAGAGAAGGAGATTGTGGTGTATAAGAGATACAAATACTGTTCAATTTTTTTGCACAGTCTGATCACTTGTTGTTTCATCGACGAAACATATTCTGGTTAAAATAGGTATGGCTGGGCAAAAAATTGCAATCATCCTCTCTGTTGAAATCTTCAGACATGTTTATGGAGATTGTTTTATGTCCAGGTTACATCATCCTCTGCTTTCACACAAGGTGCAGGGCATACAGGTTTTGCGTAAGACATGCTTTTTTTGAGTGGTAAATAATGTAGTTAATAATGTCACGTAAATCCTGTTGCGTGATTTGCTTAAATGCAAAAATGACTGGCAGAATGTTTTGGGAAAGCTTGTTTCCTTTTTGCACGTTATTAATTCTCTTTCGTGACAAAAATATTAACTTCTGTTTTAATGATATAAAATGATTTTACTAATGTAGAAAAACCTTTTTATTTGTGGTTCATTTGTATCTTTTTAAGAAACAACCTTTAAGATTATTGTATAAATGGATAATTCTGATGCTTTTACACTATAGACATCTTTTTTATGCGAAAATACTATTTAAGTAGTTCTTCTTTAAAAAGTATTGTTTAATTTAATGTGTTGCCGTTTCAAGTAAATGCTAAACCAAAGCGAGTTTCTGTTTTAATTTCAATGTTTCTGAGGGGTTTATAGTAAATAGAGTAAAGAGAGTAAATACTTTGACCCCTAAACAAAACCCGAAGCTGCTTCAGATGTAATGGTATGCTGTAGTATGACCATCACCACATTTCATATACATGCATCATATCACAAGATGCATGAGAAAACATTGAAAATTTTTAATTTTGGTGTTAAGTATAAAAACATCACAAAAAAAAAAAACTTCCTCAGTTGGACAATAAATGTTGCAATGTTATCTGATCTCATTTTCCAGCATTATGCTGTTCTGATTCAGAACTTCCTGAGTATGCAATCCAGATGTGACTTTTTTATTATTATTATTATTATTATTATTATTATTTTCTCTGCCCTAGAGGTAAAAGCAGTGGCTTTTCAACAATTTATATGCATTTCTTGCATCTGAAAAGTACATGAGGGGAGTTTGCAGAGTTTATTTCCAGACAGTTCCTTCCTTTATATGTCTATGTCACGTACAATGAACAATGAGAAGTAGCTAATGAGCTCCTCTCAGGAAAAATAGTGACATAATATCCTTCATACTACATCACAAATGGTTTATCAGCACAGTGCAAATCCTTTAAAATAAAGGTTGGTATCACAGTATATTTGCCATGGTATACCATTTATGTGATTACGATATTAAAATTGGCGTTTAAATAATAGCAAATATTTTTTCAAAGTATTGCGCCATTAACTTAATTGATAGTATCCAAAAAGTTAAACTGGGCTTTTTTTGTGAATGAAATGACACTCAGCTTTATAATAGGTCATTAAATGTGTCATTTTTCACCATTTAGTAATAGCCAGTGGTGTGGCGGGGCAATGGAATGGAAAACTGCAATGGAAAAATGTACTTGTAACATTATTACTAATAGTCTACATTTTTCACAGAAACTGGTTTCCCCCATTCACATATCTTAAAGATCCAGATATTTACACACATTCCTGCTACCTGAATTTTTTATGTTGTGGTCATAAAGTCTGAAAATATTTTAGACATTTTATCATTTTCATGAAAACCACTTTTGTATGTGATTAGGCAGCTTTATAAGAGCTTCATGTTAATGTAATCATTTTAAGGCTTCTATAGGTTTCCCCTTTGCCTAGCATGAATCATTGTGGATTGATTCAGTTTGATCATTTTTCCATGCTACGTAGCAGTAGACTGAGATCAATATTCATGCAAATGAGTTTTTAAGGTATGCAGTGGCCTTAAAAATATATGTAATAATTCAACTGGTGGCTGTGAAAATAAACCTGCATCATTTATCTTAAAGATCAACTTTTTATTGAAGTAAAACGAGGGGGTAAACTCACATATGAGTTTCTTTTTCTCCTCTGCATGTTGGTCACAATTATTGGCACCCCTAGAAATTCTTATGAGTAAAATATTTCTTGAGTATAATTATTCATGTTTACATTTTTCTTTAGCACACCAGGGTGACTAGGAGCAAATTGTCCAGCCATTATGTCCTGGTCCACAAATATGGGGAATACAAAGGGCAAATTTTAATCATCCATCACAAGGTAAAACCAAAGAATATAGTTCTGATGTGCAGTGAAAGATTGTTGAGCTTTATAAAATAAAAAGTGGGTATAGGAAAAGAGCTGAAAATCTCAATAAAGTCTCACAGCCAATGTGTACGTATTTATACGAGGTGGCAAATTCGTACAATTTGTGACGGGTAGGTTTATGCCAGCTAATATAACATTAATATACCAACCTATTAAAATACTGAAATCTGTTTTGTAGCTTTGAAATACACTGATAAACACCAAATGCAGGTGATGATGAGAAAGACACATGATGAGCCAAAGCCCATCACAAGCAGCTTTTAAGAATGAACAATTTTAGAAGGTGCACACAAACACTAAACACCATCACGGTGAGACTCATTAAACTGAAATATGCAATAAACATTAATTTAACAACATACATGTGAAAAGTGTTTTTTTTTTTTTTACAGTTTTTCCCTATTAAATTTTACAGGAATTTACTGTTAACCATTTAACAGGTTTTTTATATGTTTTTATCATTATAACAGTTTTTTTTCTGATAAAATCATGGTCAATTTTCACAGTGAATTTCATTTGTACGAATTAGCCACCTCTTAAAATATGAATTGTTGTGAGACTGTACTGGAAAATCTACATTTCCACCATCAGGACAATAATTAAAAGGTTCCAATCAACTAAAGATGTCACAAATCTGCCTGGAAGATGGTGTGTCTTTATATCGCCCTAATGGACAGTGAGAAGGCTGTAAAAGGATCACAGCTGGAGAATGTGAACCCTATAAAAAATGTGTAAGGAAAACTAGGTAGAAGAACATGGAGCTGATATTCTGAAGGATATGTAATTCTGTCTTAAGGAATGTCTCTGATCTCTTCTCAGACATAGGAAAAGACTGTTGTCTTAAAGGAAGCTGCGGTCATTTTTACACTTTCTATTTTTTTAAATTCAGTGATCAGTTTTTGGATGAAAGATCATAAGGATAAACAATCCATGGGCCCTCCACTGTATGTGCCTCTGTGTCTTATTGGTTAGATTTGTTCACTTAAGAGATTTAAAGATGGGTCAGTTTTGTTATGTTTGTTCTAGATTTAGAAAGGCTTTTGAGTGGCTGTGGAGAGAGGCGGTGAAAGTGCAGGTCTCATTTCTTGGTTTCAATGCTGAGAGTGTTATGAATGTCATGAATGTATAGACCCGAAGACTTTGTTCATACGTCCTTTGTTTAGCTCAAATTCATCATTCAAAAAGCTCATGGCCAGAAATACCCAAATTATTTCAGGCCTGTAACTACTGTATCAAAAACATAACAAATTATATTTTTAACATAAAAAAATATGAATGAATAATTAAAGCTACTTCACTCCAGTAAATGGAGTTCACTGGCCTTCCCATGTATATGTTTCACACACCAATGTTTACTACATGTGTCAATACATGGGGTAGAAAGATTCTGATTGGTCCAAAACCTAAATCAAAACGGGTATCTCCAGAGACCTGTTCCAGATCAGAGGTGGGCATCCTAGGCAGAACTTCTTCACTTACTCAGGAAAAGATACAGACACAAACATACACAGAGAGCACTTATCTTCTAGCTCTGGCGAGAATCTTATCAGCATTCAGGTCCATTACACACACATAGTATGCCTGCCTCTTCTTAGAGAGTGAAAATACAGAATGAGGCAGGATTGTTTATTATCTATTATGCAAATATCAGTTAAACTGATCAATAAACATGTTATAACCACTATACAGCAGAACACAGAAATGTCACGGTTGTCCTAATCATTGTGGGAGGTCACCCTGAAGTATTCATGGCACTCAGAATAGACTTCAGCATGGTGAATATCAAATAATCTAGGAGGATAAATACGGATCAATAACTTCATTATTAAAAACACAAAAAAATAATAGTATTGTGAAAGATATGGTACTCCATCTACTGACTAATCTACTCCATCCATGAGTTATTCTTACACTTACTTTGAAAAAGTCATTAAAAGACTAGCAAAAAGACTACTTGATAAAGTATGAGCAATTGTGGCTAAAATAACAAGCATTCACTGAATTTGTATTCTGAAGGAATATAAACATTAAAATAAAATAAAAAGTTTATCGTTGTTTGTGTTTTGTATTGTTTGTGTCTTAACAAGACTGAAAGTGGCAATAAATTAATGTCCTGATGTAGGATTAAATATTGTTTTTTAAAAAGAGTTTAAATCTTGATTAGTTTTTTTCAAAACAAGTGAAGAATCTGAAGACAAGTCAAGTCAAGTCACTTTTATTTCTATAGCGCTTTTAACAATACAGATTGTAGCCAAGCACTGAACATTATCAAGTGAAACAACAGAGTAATGGTAATGTATAATGACGAGAATTAAACTTTATTTATCAAATGCAGAGACGGTCTCTGTAGTCAAGACGACGATAATCACTAGAAATTAGGTGTCCCCAACTAAGCAAGCCAGAGGCGACAGCGGCAAGGAACCAGAACCCCATCCATGATAGAATGGGGAAAAAAACCTTGGGAGAACAAGGCTTAGTTGGGTCCAGTTCTCCTCTGGCCAGACGCCAGCACCTAATTTCCAGTTCAATTTTAAACACATGTCAGATTGTCTAAGGACTTATAGTGTGTGTGTGTGTGTTTGTCTGATGCTTGAGAACACATGGCTGTCCGAAATGAACAGATCTGAATAAGTTCAGCCAAATAAAACTTTTTACAAAAAAAATTGTATATAACAGTTGGATATTAATTCAGACATTTAAAAAGGATGATGTATTGGTTGCTCATTGGAACCTTCACCACACATAATGACTGTCCCTTGGTGGTTAGAGAGTGGGAGGGCTCAGTGAAAGTGTGAGAGAAGGGAAGCCGTGAGGGAAAAGCCCTCTTGTGTGCTTTGGATAGGTTGTGCATCACAGATCTTACAAGCATCTAAAGGCGACGTTTGTCATGGAAAAGCTTCTTTCAGCATCTCAGGGTTCCCTCTGTCTGTGTGTGTGACCAGAGGTTGAGTTTATCTTGAACAATCATGACTCGGTTACGTCAGAATCCCACAGATTTTTTCCCTGAAATAAAGAAAACTCCCTCTTGATCATTTTTTAAAGGGGATTTGAACATTTCCTGCCCGCTTCAACTGTTAAATGGATAATTGCTTTTTTCCTCTTTACAATTGGAGAATTCCAGTGGTTGGGCATAAATATAGTTAATAATTAGTGACCTCACTGTTAGTTACCTCATCTAAAGTCTTGTGAACCCTTTGATGTCTGAGTTTATATAAACTGTGTTTATAACCAGTTTGTTCTCTTTAGATCTCCTGTCTGGAAACGTGGAAATGTCTATCCAGGTGAATAAACAGGCATGGCAGACCTTAAACAGTAAATTGAAATTTACGTCAAATGAAATGGAGCCTGTGAAAATTAGACTGCAAAAAAAGGTTCTAGATTACATATATGTTATATGTTAAAAAACAACAACTTACAATCCATTCTATTTTCTATGTCATAGCCCTGTTTTCATTACAATCAACATAAGTCTATTAACATGTCAATGAACGTTACGAAATAAGTTTTTTTTGTTTTGTTTTATATGACAATATGATAATAGTAGCAAGGCAGTTTCTTTTTTTGCAGTCATAACTAGGTTGGCAGGAAGTTCCCACATGATATAACATCCTGATGTGGTTTTGGCAATAAAGCCGGTTTTGAGGGGCTTAGGCCTGCAGGGTCAGGCGTGATCAAGATAACTGCTGTGGGCTGCAACAGTGATAATACTCATTTATATAAAACCTCTCCTAAAAAACCCACACACTTGCGTCAGTGCAAACTACCTGAACTATGGAAAAATGGCACGATCAGAGCAAGAGGGAAAATCAGTTTTACTTAGTTTCACAAGGGTGTTGAATCATAATGCTGATTGAAACAAGAATAATGTTAAGGAGCTTTGATTTGATAATGGATAGATAGATAGACAGACCGAAAGATTTTTAGACTTTGATGGACTTCTAGACACTGAAGGCCATGAATATTATACTGTATAATATATTATCTAATTTGAGCTAAATTATACAAAAGGAAGCCAGGTCTGATATAACTGTTAACAGAAATATATAAAGGCTGTTTCACATTGAAAATGCAGTCTGTCAGTCGTATAATGACAACCAAACATTACAAAGCTCTGAGAGTGAAAAAAACATACACAGACGAAATCAGATCGTTACAATACATTGAGGTGTTAAGACACAAAACGATCGGTCTTTGCATAAAACTGAACAGTATTTATAATGTTTTACCTCTTATACAACACAATATCTACAGTTAAACCCAAAATTATTCACACCCCTGGCAAATGCTGACTTTAAAGGGAAACGTGCCTTTGATCAACCGAAATGCGTTTCTGTTCGCGCAAATCATTCTTGATCCAGCCTCACCTACAGAAGCAGTGAGTATAATGTATTGTAATGAATATTTGCAAATCACCTTTCCTAATAATGTGCTAATTAGCAAGTTTCACTATGAATACGGTTAAAAAAAGATCCTCTGAGTGCGCCTCAGAAAAGAGGGGCGGAGTCAGTGGAGCTTGTGAAGATTTAAATGGAAAGTACACAGAACACTATATTAAAATATACACTATATAGAAAGTACTTTTTACACTATATTTGAGAAATTTCCAATATATTACAAACTTTCCATTTTGTAATATTTTGTAAAAATTGCTTTTGTATGACCCCTTAAAAGCTAGATAGATGACAGAGGGAGATATTTCATTAATTGGTTGTTTGTTAACGGTGGGTGTAGTGACCAGCTTGACCTTTAGAGTTTAATGTAAGAATCATACCTTTAGAGGAAAAGTGGCCAGAGAGATTGTGTCAGATTTACTCATACTTCTTTATAGATGACTAAAACACATTGAGCCAATAGTGCCCATGTGCCACAGGAAGCACCTGCTGATGTCATTTTTCTTAGGTCATTTTCTTAGCTCGCTTTATAGTTCTTTGTTCACTGTTCAGAGTTCAAGCTGATGAAAGATTTTGCCAGCACATGTCTAGGCAGCGCCTGAACAAGCTCTGAACATGTCCCATGTTTGTGAATTTAGAGGACTTGTGTGGTTTGGTGTGACCCTGATTCTCTCATATCTGTACTCTGGTACTTACTCATCTGCCATTGGTCAGACTATGATCTGGTTATGCTGTTTGTTGGTTGTTTACCTTTTGTGTGTTTTGAGTATATTGCAGAAGGTTTTTTGTGGCCATCTAAAAATCTGAAATCCCCCAGTTGGAAATCACACACGGCTGATGTTTAAATCAACAAAACACTTTTTTTAACACCTGCTGAGAGAAGCTGTTTGCAGCTGCTAGACTTTAAACATTTTGTGGTCTGGCTAACCACATTTCATGAGTGTGCAATTAAAGTTGTGTCTGCCTTTCTTTCATCGATTTGTAGTTTTTTCAAAATGCAAATTGCAAAAAAGAAAAAAAAAACAGTCAGGTGTTTGTGACCACAAAAAGGTTTTACCCTGTGCTGATCTTCAGGTGCTAGCAAAGCTTGTAATGGGAAAACTCTTATATTGTAAGCAAAAAAACAACAGTCTGAAGGGACTTTTTAAAAAAGGTTATCACTGCTCAAGCATGCATGATGTTTTATATGATTCAAGTCCTCTGCACAATAATGTTTGTGCTATTCAATGCGTTCTCACATTCTCAATATACCTTAAACCAGGCTTCATCAAATCTTACACTGAAGGTCCAATGCACTGCAGAGTTAAGCTCCAACCCTGATAAACAAACTTGCCTACCTGTGAGTTTCTGATTATCTTTATACGCTGATTAACATGCTCAGGTGAGTTTGATTAGGGTTAGCTCCAAACTCTGCAGTGCATTGGACCTCCAGGGTAAGATTTGATGAAGCCTACCTTAAACAATTAGCTTTCTCATAATGTAGTCCCTAACTCATTAGGATATTACATTACCAGCCCTTACATTGTCAGTTAAGGTCCAAAAATCAAAATAAGTCCAAAAAAGAAAAGCTTGTGCTCTTTTATTTCTTTATACAATGGGTACGGAAAGTATTCAGACCCCCTTAAATTTTTCACATTTTTTGTTATTTTGCATATACATTGCAGCCATTTGCTAAGTGCTCAGGACCTCAGACAGAAAACCAGGCACTGCTCATCACCCGTCCAATACAGTCCCAACAGTGAAGTGAACAGTGAATGGTGGTGGCAGCATCATGCTGTGGGGGTGTTTTGTTGGGAAGAGAAATCCCTGGTTGCAATCCAGGGAAAGATGAATGCTGCCAAGTACAGGGGTCATCCTGGACCAAAACCTTCTCCAGAGTGCTCAGGAGTGCTGAGCACTGTCAGACAGATAGACAGACAGACAGACAGAGATATACAGACAGACAGATAGACAAACAGACAGACAGAGAGATAGAGAGATAGATAAACAGATAGATAGATAGATAGACAGAGAGACAGACAGAGAGATAGACAGACAGAGATATACAGACAGATAGACACACAGACAGACAGATAGATAGATCGACAGACACAGATAGACAGAAAGACAGAGAGATAGACAGAGATATGCAGACAGACAGAGAGATAGACAGACAGACAGACAGATAGAGAGATAGATAAACAGACATAAATAGAAAGACAGACAGCTAGACACACAGACAGAGAGCTAGAAACAGACAGATAGAAAGACAGAGACAGTCCTTTTATTCTGATGTACAACGCTTATATGTACCCAAGTATGTCATGCCAATAAAGCAAATTGAATTGAATTGAATTGAATTTACAGAGAGATAGACAGACAGATAGATAGACAGATTTATTCTGGATTCCACCAATGCAGTAAATATATTATATTATAATATTTATATTTCTTCCTTCAGCAGCCAGTCTGCATGACTTCCAAATGGCTAATTTAGCCTGACCAATAATGAA
>JAUMHI010000055.1:4879662-4912698 GCA_032359435.1 Enteromius unitaeniatus | reverse complement strand
GCCTTAAGCCAGAAAAAGTGAACATGCCTATTTTTCTTGCTTGTAATCTGTAGTTCAATCAATAATTGAAAAAGATAAGGCCTCCTCTGGTATACTCTTTTTATTCTGATTGCATTTTTATTTTCTGATTTGTGTAATATGTGCATTTTGCATTTCTGTTGATTATGGACACTTTGTTTTATATTGATGAAGAATTTTCAGTTTTTAAAAAGATATATTCATTAAATAATTACTTGTGTTTTTTGTGTATTATGTGTTATGTGTATTAATATTTACTTCCTGCTATAGGAAAAAAACTTGCAAAAGATTTAATTGAAATAATCACAGCAATGCGTGAAAATTCTTTCATGAACAAACAAAAAATTAAAGAGTATTAAATGTCAAAGCAATAAAACAGTCAATTAATCATCATAATCGCCATGATTTATTACACAATTAATCGTCAGCCAAATTTCATAATCATGACAGCCCTACTTTGAATTCTAAATTAAGGAGCATGTGAGGGCTTTGGTGTTGAAATTTTTGCCGTAGGAACACATTACTTAGATAGAGTAGAACGTCACATGTTGTCATCTCGAAAATCATTATATGATGTGAAGGCCGCTTAACTAATTATGACTTAAGTAGTCCAAGTCATAATTTTGATTTAGTAAGTCAAATTTTGACTTTATATCTCAGAATTATGACTTTAAGTAAGTCGAAATTTTGACTTAAGACATTTTTTTTTTCTTAAGTGGCAGAAATGGGCTTCATGAAATGGGCTTCCACGATAAAAAAAAGCACTAATTTGAATATGGGTATAAATTGATACCATTGACTTAATTCTGTCACACACTGATTAAATAAAAATCACCTTGCAGACTGTTTTGCTATATTGGAAGAAAGTAAGTCCATAGACAACTAATTACTGTGTTTTCTGAGACCCTGAGACTTCTGCTTTCAGTTTTCTCCAGTAGAGGGCGCCTTTTGTTTGTCTAAACAACATACAGGTTTCATTTTTTCCTGGGTACTCGTTAGTTATGCATGCATTTTTTTGTGTGTGAGTCAGTTGCTATCATACGTTGCAACATTAAAAAGGCATACAAATAAATATAAAAATAAATGAATAATGTAAAAAGTAAAGTGTCAGTAAATGGTGTCAGTTTTAAACAATGCAAAATGACAACTAATTAGTATTTGGGGTGAAAGTAAATTGTCCTTTATTATGTCTTAAATTGATTTTTGTTATAAATATGCCCGACTAGATTGTTTGACATTTTAGTGTGTCGACTCAGAATCATGCTATGAATCCTCATGCTAAGAGTGGAAAAAGTAAAAATTATAATCATAATTTGGACATATGCATTTATGTAAAAAAATAAAATAAATCATACGTGCTCAGGATTTGTTTCTGGTTGTAAGAGAACGATAACTTAGTTCAGCTTCTAAAAAAATCCAGCAAATGACCACCCAACTTATCTTTAGTCCTTGAAAATAAGAACTGTATTGTTGCTTGTTTGATGCTAATATAATAAACCATGAAATATATATACATTTTTATTGCATATTATAAAAAATACAGATCAATGATGTTTGAGATAATAAAAATCGAATAAATATAAACATATAGTAAAATAAACATTAGGGGGTTTTATCATTTATAGGTTTCACCGGGCGCACGCGCCTGTATGGAAGTTTGCTTCCGGTCTGTGTTTGTTTATCAGTCTGGTTAACTGGTTAACAAACACAGCTAATGGTGAGTAATGAAGTTAGTCTCGTGTTATTGTGCAGCATAACCTAACATTACTCCTGGGCAGATTATCTTCAGAGAGCAAGTTTCTATGGCTGCTTGCATAGCTTGTAAATTACCTCCCCTTTTTGAACTTTTAAACATCCCCGAGTATGACATAATGCTTTTTGGAACAGCCCCCCTAGTGACTAATCAATTAATAATGTTGATTATTTACTGTCTGAATGCCTAAATGTGGGTAAAGCAAACAGAGGGGCGGGGTGAGCAGAGTTCATTAGCATTTAAAGCAACATGCACCGCTGTGAACTGATCTGTGTTTGACAAGATAAAACTACCATTGAGTTATATTAACCAAAGCATGTTTATAGAGTTTTCCTTAAGACCCTGAAGTACCATATCAACTTAACGGTGACAGCAAACACTTTCACTATTCGTGATGTTTGTGTCGCATCAATAACGCTTGACTCAAATGCACAGAGAATTCAACATCCACCTCAAATAACCATCACAGCCATGATGTAAACATAAAAAATATTTTAATGTCAAATAAATATCAAATATGCATCTCATTGTGAGACATACAAGTCAATCTGCTTTTTAAAGACACATTGCTAATATATGGTTTTCCTGATAAAGAGTAAGAATGAAATTCCTAGCGTACTTAATAAAGTGAAAAATCTATTCGAAAGCCCTTGTGCTTCATCTTTATCAGGGAAACCACCCTTCTTTCCAGGAACAGAGCTGTTTTAACGGCGGCAGCTCACCACAAAGTGGCGGTATAACAAAACGAATATGTATTACTTAGTAAAGCTGATGTTTCCCTGTTCTTAAAAAAGTGAACAATCCTTTAACAGATCCTATACTTAAAAACAAACAAGCAAATGTTTAATAAATAATCAATAAATAGAACAGCAGGAGCAGCGGAGCGTGTGAGCCTCTTCTCTGCTGTGGGTTGGTGAGGTAGTGTTGTACACACGGTCTCTTCACTCTTTCATCTCTATGCTTGACTGGCATAGATCTAGAAGAAGAAAAGTAGGTCATTAACACAGGGCTTCTTATCTCTGTTCATGCTTTCACGGGAATCTTTTTTCATTACAACAAACAGTTACAGAAAAGGGCATGTCCTGAGTATGAGAGCATGACCTTTTACAATATATATATATATAGGATTATGAAAATGTAACTTTACACACACACACTATTGAGGTACATTCAGTATTGTTTTGAACTAACCTTTTGCAAAAGAGTTTGAAAATTCTGCATGAACTTTTGGCTGTCAACCTTCTTATACGAGTCACATGGTATGCACTGAGCTGCCTGCAAGCAAAACATTGCACAAGTCAGAACTGTAGGCAAAAACAATATTGCAATATATACAAAATACATTTGCAGCAGTTATTCTTGCCGCTTTCTGTTTCTCACCTGTCTCTCGTTAGGTTTGCAACTGGACACATTGTTCACCTGTTAATGTAAAGACCAAATAAAGGAATTAGATTTTAAATCGTGCATGCATTGACATGCAGTTCACTCTGCCCATAAACATAATAAATAAACACACACACTTACAATCATTGATTTGCGAAGCTCTTTTGAGACAAACTTCTGTGAACGCTTTAGTGCGGCATCAGCGACTGACAGGTTAAGCGCTTGGGATCGAAAACATTCCAGAGCAGATTTAACACAGCAGTCCTGTGTAAAGAAACAAAGTCAACCGTTAACATAAACCCAGCATATTAAAATATGGCTTTGCCAGTGTTAAGGATAGTGATCTCTGAACATTACAGTTTCTAAATAACATTTGTGCTAACATTGCATTTTTGATGCAAACATCAATTTTTATATGAAAAAAATAGATTTTTATATTATCTTTGAACAAACACTCACTGGATGAACGCTTGGTCATAACTTTGCCAGAACATTCTGAGAACGTTCCTTGATAGCTATTAATGTCTCAAATTGGATAGTTTTTTTGTGCAAACCCTGCGTTAAAGGCTCTCGGTTCCCCAGCCACAAGCTCTTTCTTTTCCTGTCTGTTATTGTATGCAGAAATCTATACATCTTGACTCTAAATTTCCCTTGTGCTCTAGCAGTTTTCACAGAAACTACGAGGAAACTCTTTTTTTCCACACAGAAAAACACAAACCGTTTTCCGTATGCGAGACGAGAGTGTACAGAAACTAACTTTTTCTGTGTCACTACGCCATTATTGGTTTACCCTTTATTTTAAGGTGTCTTTGTGACATTGTTATTACACATTTAAGTACTGAATTTTAACTACAAGTATAAGTACAACTATATGGTTAGGATTAGATTTAGTGTCATATGCATATGCAATTATGCATCATTTATTATAGTAAGCGCATGTAACTTGTAACAATAAAGTATTACCCGACTATGCAATGTTTGTAATAATAATATGGAAAAGAAAACTGCAACTGTGAAATAGAGCAAATCTGTTTTAGCAGCTCTACTCTCACTCCCTGTTCGACTTTTGTCATATTACTCATCATTTTTCTCCTAAATGAAGCATACTTTCTCCTGACTGACTTGCACAAAATGACTTTTAATCTAAAAAAGTGAGCAATTACAAAACGAGAGGGTGTTTGCCAAGAAAACATGACTAAAAATTGTTATTTCTGTACCGATTGATAGATTCAGCGAAACATAGATAATTTGTATGAAATCAACCCACGTTTTTTGGCAATTCACTTTTGTTTGAAAATCAACTGTGTTGAACTGAAACCCATTCTGTAAAAGGTGGGCTGTATAATGACAGAAACGTGCTTATATTACAGCAGGCCGAATCACTGAGTCATGCAGAAACCGCTGTGAAGCAAGTCTAATTGTGTGGTCATAACACACTGCCGATGGCATCCAGTGAATGCTGAATTTAATGGAGAAGAACAGAAGAAACAAGAACATCTCTTACCTTCAGATCATTTATGGTGGGTGAGTTCAAGCTTATGCCATGTTTGTCCTTTATTTTTAAAAAATAGAAGAAAAAGCAGGTTAAAAATAGGTTACGTAAAAAAGCCATTTGTAGATCTTTCGAAGTCAACTTACCATTCCATGGTTGATCTTCTTGAGTTCATTCATAACTTTACTGAGCATGAGGATCTGTGGCGACTCCTCTGCCGTCGCTGCGATCCAACAAACCACTGCAAATACAAAACACACAGACGCCTTCATGTTCAAGCGGCAAGTTCTCTTCTCTAACTTCTCTAAAGCTACTTGGATTGATGTCCGTCATACTGTCGACAGGTGCACAATCACCTTATATAAGAATCCTTGAGGACGCTGGAAAATTGCTTCTTTATGGAGATTGGAACACTCTACAATTTCTACAATGACTAATTAGTTTTTCTTTTCCACTGGCCAATCGTCACAACAGTCAGTTGACGAAGATGTAATCGAGAGGCGCGTGCGCGGGGGTGTACGGATGCTGTGTGTGTGTTTCTTTGTGTATGTGTGTGTGTGAACCTGACCCAGACTTTCTGCACACTTGGCAGGAAACTACAAAATGCTGTCAGTTCCTCTTCTCATTCTGAATCAGCACCAGAAACATGTGTGTGTGTGACTTAGGTGCGGCATCATCATGCAAGTGGATATGAAAAGGTGCTTTTTACTTTGTGGCTTCCCACACAAACCATATTGATTATAGACAAAAACAGGAAGTTTAATGTACTTTTCTTCTAGTGAGATAAGAATAGATCGACCTGGAAATGAAATATTTGCACCCTAAACCTGCAGGGCATTAAATGATATCAGATATAGGGTCCTTGGAAAGAGCTACACACCTGTGTGTTAGCTGCTTGTGGCCAGGGGTTATGACTGTTTATTAAAAGTAAACCATTCAAAATAATAATTAAACATTAAAATAAAATATAAAACTTAAACTTCAGTTCATAAGTTCATTCAGTTTTTAAATTTTGGTTTAATTTAAGTAAAAAATAATTTAAGTTAAATACCATATGGACTAAAACTAAAATGTAAGTGACATTGTGATATACAAATAAAAACGGATTTAATATGTTAATAAAACTATAAAAACATGCAACAAAAATAGACAAACCTTAACTAAACTGAAAATGGAAACCAAAAACATGAAAATAAAAATTTGCACAGTTTTAATTGAAACTACAGTTGTATCTTGGTGATACTAAAAAACACAGCGTGCGGCTTCGGTTCCACATTGTCACGACACACTTGTAGAAAGACCCAAATGCTCAGCACGACAGAACAGGAAATGAAATCACATTGGGCATGTGAATGAGCCCTGTCGTCGACTGATTGTAGGCCATGCTGAACAGGAAGTGGTAGGAAGAGGTTGGCGGCTGTCATAGCCGTACGGGGAAGGCCCTAGTGACCCCTGGACAGGACAAGTTCATGCTGGGGATTCCTCCCTTCATGGAGATCATGGAAGACAATTTGCGCTTTAGGTGAAAATTTCATGATTCAAAACTTTCCTCTGCCAGTCATGTCTAGATCTGAATGATTTCCCTCAACCTGGAAAGCACAATGCATGTGTGGGTTTAGTGTGAGTGTATGGGTGGGGGTCTAAAGGTGAAACTGATATCATGACATCAAGACATCATCTTCCAATTAATGAGTTCACTGATGTGGCTGATGATGAAAATCTGTCTATAAAGAGAAAGTGTGTCAGGTTTAGTGATTGGGCCAGATAGAATATGCAGGAACTCAATTAATTTAAGTCTCACAAATTAAATAACAGTAAGACTTTTTTATTACACTTAGACAAAATCTACAAAAAAGTTTGATTTAGTGTTTTTTACTGAGTATACAGCAGGATTTTATGGCTCAGATGATTATGACATAATATGAAAACCCCCCAAAAACAGCTAAATTCAGTCTCAAACTGAACAAAAATAAACAACTTGGTGCAGAAGCTGATATTTATATTGACAAAAAGTATGACATTCTGATTGTAATGAGATATTTTGAATATTATACCAGGTACTTACATAATATGATATAAATATCAGCAAATATCTCCCAATATTATGTATTTACTAAGATGGTATTTAAATGCCTAATTTTATAATCAAAGCTTAAAATGCAATTCAATGTAATAATTATTGAGTGATGAACAAATAAATAAACGTTACTCAAAAGCCAGATGGCCATATTTGATACTGATTTTTCTAAAAACAATTTTGGATAATCAAGTAGAGTGTTCATCTTGAAATATTACTAACAATATCAAAGTTATTCTTATGTTTACTTAAGTCAGTAAAGATTTCATAGCAAAACACACGTGAAGCTCAAGCTGAAGGTCGCCATATAATAATATTAAAATAAGGCATATAGTAGACTTTTCTAGTAGTTTTCCTCTTGGTGATGATTTAGAGGCTTTGTTTGTGTATTGGAAATAGGGAAATAATACAGTATTATAGGATTAGACTGTCTTTGGCAGCTGAAGCATAATAATAATAAAAAAAATATTTGGTAACACTTCAGAATAGGGGGCCAGAATAATGCATTAGTTAAGCATTAATTCATGGTTAATTTGTTCACAATTAAGCATTAGTTGAGCAAAAACACAATAGTAATTAATGATTAACCTTTTTAACCTTAACATTTTAAGGGCCCGAATTATGCACAAATAAAGTAGTAATTTATAATTAACAATTATGCGTCAGTTAAGCATGAACACATACATGAACTAATGATTATCTGTACATATAGTAAGGGTATATTATCCATTATTTACAATTCATTAGTCATTTTAAAGACTATAAACAAAAAAAACTATAGATACATTTATGCTATAAACAAAAATAAGCTAGTAATTAATTATTAACTGAATGTACAGTAACCATATTTTATCCATTATTTACAACTTATTAAGACGCACACACACACATATCTATATATCTCTCTCTATATTTTGTTTAATTTATTTTTTTGTTATTATGTTTATTTACTGATGGTTTGCAATTATATATGGCTAAAATATTGTAATAAAGACTATTTGACCCCCTGTTCTAAATCTAAATTATAATTGAGTGATATTCAAGTTTATTGATTAGGATAAGCTAATAATTAAGGCTAAACTACGATGAATATAGTGCTAATTAATGTAATTTCACCCCCTATTCTAAAGTGAAACTTAAATCCATATTAATTATAGCACCTATTGAGTAATATTCAAGTTTATGACTAATGAATTGTAAATAATGGCTAATATGCCCTTACTATATGTTCAGATAATCATTAGTTTTATGCGTGTTCATGCTTAACTTTTGCTTAATTGTAAACAAGTTAATCATAAATTACTAGTTTATTTATGTTTAACTAATGCATAATTCGGGCCCTTAAAATGTTAGGTTAATCATTAATTACTAGTGTGTTTTTGCAGTTAATGCTTAACTGTAAACAAATTAACCATTAATTAATGCTTAACTAATGCATTATTCTGGACCCTTAAAATAAATATTTGATTAAAAACACTTAGATATGTAGAATTTTATGAATGACTAATGTTGCAATTCTGCTGATATGTTTGTATCTATTTAAAGTGCCCCTTTTATTAGTAATGGTTCATATTTTGGTTTTGGGAGTCCTCAGCAATAGGTTGACATGCATGCAAGGTCAAAAAACATTTTCAAGGGCTCATTTTCATCTCATCATGTGTGTAATGACTGGTAAAGCAGGGTTTGAGAGCTCTGTGTTGCATGTGGACTGCGTTGGTAAGCGTGATATCAGTTTAGGAATGAATTTTGGGTAGGGTTAGGGTAGGGATTGGGATATGTCTACTGGGAAACTGCTATTTTTACCACTCCAGAAGTGGCAAAGAATGAGTTTGCATTTTTTATTCAGACCAACAAGAAAAGAGCAACAAGTGGGCGGCAATATGCTAATGTTTTACTTTGACTTCAATTAGAAATGGCTTGGGACTTGTTTTAAAAACATCTCATTCCAATGTTTCAGAGTCAACAGTTTATTTTGAGAGACAATAACTTTATACACGGTGCACTTTCAGATGTCCAGCCATTCAGTCCTTGTTGGAGTTTCAGCTTGGAGCCACTTTCGTGTTACAGCTTTCTTGGTTGCTAACAGTATCTTTAATAAGTACTTGTCTCTCCCTGCCATTTGAGCTGGTAAATTACCCAGATAAATTGTAGAAAAAGAATAATCAATTGCATAATTAAAAATATTATATATTTCTTGTGTTACCTTCTGCCAGTAAAGCTGGATGACGAGGCATCTGAAAGGGGCATCTGCTGCTTGCTCCCCACATTTCCTCTTGCACAAACCACTACCTGACTCACCATTCTGAAAAGAGTTTATCTTCCCTTTTATCTTATCTTTTAGGAAATTTAACTAAAAGTAGTGACGCCAAGCCTATACCAAGATTAAAAACTCTCATTAGACTTTGCTGGTTTAAAGTCAGGGTCAAAGGCGACCCATATCCATAGTCTTGACTGACTTTCAAGTGAAGGCGATTTACATTTCTTAAACCGAGTTTTAAACAGAACTTTAGTCCATTGATTTAAGCCATTAATACTGTTTATACAAAGTTTTGCTACCCAACAGTGATTGCAATGGTATAGATAGCTGTTAAAATTTCCAGATCTTTCCATTTTGCTCTATAATCTGGGTTACAACAACACATTAATGAAACCTAACTGAGCTGCTTTGTAATAGTCTAACAAGCAAGGCAGTGCTCTACCCCCTTTCTCTTTAGACAACTGCAGTGTTTTAAACTTAATTCTTGGCCTCTTACCCCTCCAAATAAATCTTGAAATCAACTTATCCCATTCTCCAAACTGTTTTAAAGGAAGAATTTTATACATCTCTAAAGGTAGCTGGGATATATCTATCTATATATATCTGATTTAATAATCTTAATTAGAGGGCCATAGTTACTATCAAACAGTTTGTAGTATCTTTAGTTATTAAGATTCCTAGATACTTAATATTTGTTGAGTTCCATTTGAATTTAAATCTACTCAACATATCTCTCTGATGAATATAATTAAAACTTAAAATTTGTGTTTTTTGAACATTTAGTTTAGTCTAAATTTTAATTTAGTCTCATTTTTTAACCTGGACATCAAACTAGGAATAATAATCTTTGGTGTTGTAACGAGCAATAGGACATCATCTGCAAATCTTTTAATTCTAATTCTTATTCCTTTGATTCCCTGATCATCTCTAATTAACTGAGCTATGCAATAAAACAAAAAGGGCAGGGCTGAGAGGGCAGCCTTGATGGCAACCTCTTTCCAAAATTAAACTCTGGGTAAGGTTACGATTAATTCTAGCATTTGGTGAAAAATACAAAATATATAATTGAACTTGAATATAATTTAAACAGTCAAGAAGTCAAGAGGTTTAATACCACTCAGCTGGAAAGCCATCAGATCCTGGTGTTTTATTAGCTTTTAATCTAGAAATGGCTTTCCTTATTTCTTCCTCTGTAATCTTAGCTTTATTTTGTACTTTACCTATAGAAGGTAAGTCCAGTGATTCTAAAAGGGTATTGATTTCTTTGAGGCTAGTCGAATTTATTTCGCTATAGAGATTTCTATAATAAGTTTTAAAAAATGTTGTGAATATCTTCTCGTTTGTGGCAATTTTGGGGGTTTTAGGGTAAATATAGTACGCTCTGCCTGTTGCTTCCTTAGCTTCCATGCCAACAACTTCAAAGCCACTGAGCCATTTTCATAATATTGTTATCTAGCAAATGTGGCTTTTTTCTCTAATTCTTCCTCATACAATTTATTTATTTCCATCATTTAACTGAATTAGTACATGAGGTTTCTTTTTTTCAATATGTTCTCTCTCTAAGGTCCTCAAATTTTCCTGCAAATCAGCCAGTTTATTAGTTTACCCCTGATCACTGACTTTAAAGCATGTTATTATTATTAATATAATCCTTTAGTTCTTTTTGAATATATTCTTTGCACACACTATCATTCAGAATGCTTGTGTTAAGCCGCCATAATGAATCCTTCTTTTTATTTTCTAGACGCATAGACAAGTAGACAGACAAGTCATCAGAGATTTCTCTGGCTCCTATTTTACAGTCTGTAAGTCTATACCTAGTTATGAACAAAAAAATAATACATTCTTGAGTATGCGACTTCATACGCCGACTAAAGTGTAACAAACCAGCACAGCCTACAAACCAACACAGTCTCACACCTAACTCGTCACATTTTGACGCTTGATCAAGACCCTTTTGCGATGCTTTTTGAAGCTCAAGGTACCCTTTTTAATCACTTTTCGACGTGAAGGGACCTCAGTTGTTTTAAATATGAAGCCCTTAGCATCAATATAATTTTTATCATTTTATTGTCATAATTAAAAGAAATATTGGGTAAAAACAATGGCATTATTGCATACATGTTGGGGTGTAATTCCTCAATGTAAATAGTCAAACAGTTTTATTTAAATTATATTATTTACACATTTATGAGCACATAACCCAAATTCTGCCTCTGTGTTTATACTGCTAGTTAATGACTAGTTTGTGCAATAAATACCTGTGACTGCATTTGCCTGTTTGTGTTTTATATTGTTCAGAAGTTGGTTTTAGGGTTGGGGTGGGGTTCAGTGCTCAAATAAATGTAAACAATTATATAATAAATGTATATATCACAAACCACTACATTAAGTCAAACAACTGAGGACTCTTCACGTCGAAAAGTGACTAAAAAGGGGTACCTTGAAGTGATGCAAAAGTGATGCTTAACCAAGCGTCAAAATGTGATGACTTGGGAGTGAGAACATGTTATCCAAGCATCAATCAATCCCACAATTTTTGGTTATCCTTGCTCTAGAAGTTAACTTCTTCAGTGTGTTAGAAGAGTGAAGCCTAGGCTGCATTTGGGTATTCCAGTACCCTCCACATATTAAAACTCCAGATACTATCAGAAGCTATTAATTGGAAAATTTCCATAATGCATGATTTATCCTGGTCAGGGGGTATATAGACATTAACTAAAGTAACCTCCCTTTGATCTTAGAATCCCTTCAATAAAACATATCGACCCTCTTTATCAGAGAACTCCAATCAGATGGACGCTCACACTATTGGAAATTAGTATTGCCACCCCTCTTCTAGTGCCTTTCCTATAAGATGAGTAAAATACATTCTTAAAACCCATTTGTTTAAGTTTTTCATGTTCAACATTATTGAGATGAGTCTCCTGCCAAAATATAACATGGAACATTTCCCTTTTCATCTTTGCAATAACCTTACTTCTCTTTATTGGATTGTGTAGACCATTAACGTTTAGGGTAATCACCTTATACTCCTGAAATTGACATTTAAACTTGCTTAAGTGACATGTTATTGGTGACCAAGCCTGAACTGAAGGATGTTTTAGAGCTGTGTTACATACTGCATGAAATATCATTTTTAAAAACCCACTTTAGTAATCCTTCTTTTCCCCGTTTTAACACACAACGATGTTCTTTCTCAATCCAATCATTTCCTGATTGATACATTTCTTTTTCTCTTCTTTGTAGACGGTGAATTGGAAAAATGCCACTGCACAGAAAGGCTTGTGAAGGTTGTTTGTTTCATGTTGACTTTGGTGTGTATGTGAGTAGAGGTGATACAGATCAGTGTTATCTGTGGCTGATGGTGTAAAACACAAAAAATACTGGCAATGATTCACACTTTAAAAATGCCAATTTTAGATGTTATATTACAAGACATCTGGAGAGATTAACCTTTAGGCCTGTTTTAGAACCTGTTCCATATAGATATTTTAATCATGTTTGTCTAAATTAATAAATATATATAAAACATAAAGACTACATGCATAATATTTAATTGTAGAGCATCATTACTGACTGCAGTACAACTTCTAAAGTATTTCATGCCAAATGTTGGTAAGTCATATTATCTAACATACTACATACAATCTTTTTTTTTTTTTTTTGTTCAAAGATCAAACGCACAAGAGCAATTTGTTATACTTTAACCATTTATTGTGACTAACGTCACAAAAGTCCCAAGTTCTTATGCAATATTTGCATACAAAAATAAAGAGATGCAGTGGAAATTGAGTTTTGAGTGTCTGAGGCAAGAGATTGAGAACATTTTGTTTACCTTTAAAGGTGATTCAGTATTTCCATTGAAGGAAAATGTATTTTATATTCTGACGGTTTAATCGACCGCAACATGAAATATAACACACATTGGACATGCAGTCGTTGCAAAGTTTTATTTGAATTCCCACAGTAGTTTGACATAAAACTTAATTTTCAAAACTAAAAAACAGTGTGAATTTTCATAAAAACCACAAATTTTTACTTAAATGTGGGGAAAGACCCTAACGTTGATCAAAGATAACCTATAGCTAAGATAGACAGAATATTTCAAGTTATGAGTCAGTTTCTGTTGTCATATTTCCATCATAGGGTTAAACTAAGCAAAATTCAGAACAGAATTCTTACTCACTGTTTTTCTGTTAAAACAAGGCTGTGCACCACATCATTTGAATATCAGAGACTGCACTAAAACACATGTACTTCTGCAGGTGAAACTAGTCTTTTAGTAAGACCTAGCTTCCTTTAGCCTGGTCTTTTTATGAAATTTGGGTTTTAAGCTAAAAGTCCAGCTTCCTCGTCGAAGCAGAACTTGTTTGTTTTGTTGTGGAGCTTCACACATTATAATATTGAGGTATTAAAATGTAAAATCAAAACAAAACAGCCGGTTACAAACAAATTGACTCACAATTGAACAGGTCTCGACCAAACAGTTTTGACTTGACTGAGTCACGTTATGTTTTTTGGTTTTACAAGCTGCTAAATTAGGGATGAACTTCATGTTAACATTGTTTAAGTGACTGTGAGGAACATAAATTAAGGAACAAAAACTATATGTGTAACTGACTACACAATACCATATGCATAGTTATGAATAATTTAAGAGTGCTTTTACTCTGCTTTTGGTTCAGACCAAAATTATATATTGAGTATAAATTTATGTATAATATATATACATACAGGGGGCAAAAAAGTGTTTAGTCAGCCACCAATTGTGCAAGTTGTCCCACTTAAAAAGAGAGAGAGGCCTGTAATTTTCATCATACAGTAGGTATACCTCAACTATGAGAAACAAAATAAGAAAAAGAAATATCCAGGAAATCACATTGTAGGATTTTTAATGATTTCATTGTTAAATTTCTCTGTAAAATAAGTATTTGGTCACCTACAAACAAGCTCTCACAGACTTGTAACTTCCTCTGTCCACTCGTTATCTGTATTAATTACATCTGTTTGAACTCGTTATCAGAAAGACACCTGTCCACAACCTCAAACAGTCACACTCCAAACTCCACTATGGTTGAGACCAAAGAGCTGTCAAAGGACACCAGAAACAAAATTGTAGACCTGCAGCAGGCTGGAAAGACTCAATCTGTAATAGATAAACAGCTTGATGTGAAGAAATCAACTGTGGGAGCAATTACTAGAAAATGGAAGACATACGAGACCCCTGATAATCTCCCTCGATATGGGGTGCCACGCAAGATCTCACCCTGTAGGGTCAAAATGATCACAAGAACTGTGAGGAAAAATCCCAGAACCACACGGGGACCTAGTGAATGACCTGCAGAGAGCTGGGACCAAAGTAACAAAGACTACCATCAGAAACACACTGCCCCGCCAGGAACTCAAATCCTGCAGTGCCAGACGTGTCCCTCTGCTTCACCAGTACATGTACAGACCCGTCTGAAGTTTGCTAGAGAGCATTTGGCCAGTCTCCAGATCTCAACCCCATAGAAAATCTTTGGAGGGAGTTGAAAGTCTGTGTTGCCCAGTGACAGTCCAAAAACATTCCTGCTCTTGAGGAGATCTGCTGGAGGAATAGGCCAATATACCAGCAACAGTGTGTGAAAACCTTGTGGCAACATATGAAGTGGATCAAAACCTTTTATAAAACTTGTCCTAAAATTAAAAACCATACCTATTCTTGTCTTAGGACAACTTTGATTAACTTTTATGATCCACTTCAAATGTTGACTACTGTATTTGTGTGTGTCTCAATAATAGCAAGTGAAACCATTACCGATAGATAGAAAGTTAGATTAGCTCATAGGCAACTGCTGGTTAGTTTGATGTGCTTACTTTGATGATTGTAGTATCCTTGCTAACTAGTAGTATTTTAATGAAAATTAACAGTTAATAGCAATTATCATAGAAGTATCAATTCAGGAGTGTTGTTCATTTTCATTGAATTGTGCAAATATCATAATTTGTAAAAAAAAATAAATAATAATAATAATAAAGGCATAATTGAATCCACTGCTGATAAATTTAACACAGAAAGATGAAAACATTTCAAATAAAGGTTTGATTTTTATAAAATCAGTCAGATAAGGAATATCACTGTAAACCTGAAAATACAAAAATATAAACCTAACTAATCAAGCTTTTTGGTTGAATTATTGCTAAAGTGTAAACATTTGAGGTGTGGAGCTCTGTTTCATTTCTTCTGTTCAATCAAGATCAGATATCCATGAGTAAAAACATAAACACTAGAGTGAATAATAGAAATTGAAGATGTTATTCTAATGAATCTGCAGCGTATTTATAAAATGCATGATGTATACATAACACAAATCTACTTGACCACATTATGATTAAATGATATCTTATGCTGTATGCTCACTACTTCTCACTTCTTTAACCCTAAATAAAGAATAAAACACAACTCATTGCAGTGAACAGTCTCAACTTGGACTCAAGGGGAAAATAAAAACACTGATAAAATGGCATGTCTAATATCTTAGAAAAAATCTTAAAAATAAGCCGTCCTCTGCTCTCAAACACTGGGGGCGTATCTGCAAAGGTGCCGTCTCTCTCTCAACTGTCTTCTTCAAGCAGCTTGATTTAAATAAAGAGACCAAGCTCAGTTGTTTTGTAAGTTAGCAACCACATAACGTGAAGAAGGAATGGCTAGATGGCAAACTGTAGGCTAGTATGTAACGGTAATGACAGTAACTCATGATTGAACGAACAAACCACTAATGCTTATGTGCTCTAGTTTTTATATGTGTGTGTTCGACTTGAAGCAGCACTGCGCAGAAAGGTCACTGTTTGACATCAAAGTATCGCAAGTGCGATTCAAAGCATAATGAGCATCTGCTCTCTCTAGCTCTCACTGTACTGATGTCACACAGTGCAGTCAGTGCTGCTTCAAGTCCAACACAGATCTTATAGTTTCGCCGAAGGGGCAGTGCTCAGTGGCTCCATTGCGTCACCAAGCTTCCGATTTAGAACCCTTCCAATAAATCCTGCTCAACAAAGTGGTAATAATCTATTTATCGGTATAACTCTACCATTAAGTGTTATATAGTTCTCAGTCTTTGTGACATGTTTCAGCAATGCATTTTTAACATTTATAATGTTTTTACGAACAATTCTGAAAATTGACTTTACACAGTCTGCAAAAGATGTAGTGTTCAACCATTGGAAATGACTCTCTTCCAATCAAGTCCCAAACCCAGAATGTTTACTCCCCAGTGCTACATCAAGTCATTTGGTCTTACATCTGCTTACTTGTGGAAGCTGTTTCTAACTGCGGGCGACATAATAGCTAAAGCAAACTCCTCTTGTTTTGTATGAACCTTGGTATTCCTAGCTGACTCGATCCAAATGATCTGAGTCGTCTGTTCGGGTTTATATTCGGTTAGCATATCCGCAATGTATTTAGGTCCTATGCCATTGAGCAATTTGTAAAAGTACTCCAACAACAATCCTAAACGTAACAATTACAATAATCCACCCAAAGTCTTGATAGGAAACAAAACTTCTTGCAAAGTTTTTGAGATAGTGTGTTAATTTAGTTACTACTTTGAAATGACTACTGAAACTAAGGTCTGTTTCCAGAATCACACTAAAATTCTTGATTTGATTTTTAGTTGTTTGAGTCAAAGTAAAGTCAAGGTATTCACCTTTGGCACATCCATTTATTTTCATCAGCGCATTGGCAGAGGAGTCAATGGGGCTGTTGTCATTTTGTCATCAAATCTTTAGGTAAATCTTAGTCTCAGTCTCAGACGTAACACCCACGGACCGTTGGCTGAAAGTCTGAAGCGTATGGCACATTGATCTGGAAACACTTCTGGACTTTCAAAGTCGTCATCGGATTGGTTACATTATACAGGAGTTCCGGGAGACGTATGTTGCCATTACGCTAAACTCGCGAAAGAAGAAAGCGTCATTTATTTACAACTGTGACGACGCTCAATTATTAGGTTCAACTAAACGCTGGTTATTCAAAAGTATGTGAAATATTTAACATTTGCATAGAATAGAATAGAAATTTACACACCAGTCTGTTTTCAGCTACTTATAACATATTATTGACCAACCTGTATTTTTCTTGTAATCAGCACAAACTGTTCTACAATAATATGTGACCAAAATGAATGTACATGTTTGCACTTTTAGTTTATTTACCAATTAGTTACTGATCACAACAGTATAACGTCTTAAAAGTGAACAATTGGGTTGTTAGTGGAAACTCATTTATGAATTTTATATCCCCCCAAATAAGTCCGCTACAGGATGAAATTGCGACTACTACTCTTACTAAAGGATACATGTTCTCTGTTTAATAATAATAACAATCATAAATTGCTTAAAAATTTTAATAATTAGGAAGTGATCCTGACAAGCTCACGATTGAACTAGTTCACAATTGTAAACTCTGTTTTATGTCACTTCAATATGTATCCCAGTTGACCTACTGGTAAAATATCACTAGTACCTCACAAAAATTCAGTTTGACTATACAGAATGTGACAGATATAAATAGTCAAACAACTTAAAGTGAAAAATAAACGTACCCCTCACTAATTACGAATGCACTAACTAAAAGGCTGCAGTAACTACTAGTGATCTGGACCATTATTTTAAAATGAAAAACACCTTACTCAGTAATTACTAAGAAAAATTATTCATTTATTCATTTAAAATTATTCAGTTTCTGTCAGATCAGTATGCCTTTGACTCCAATAGACCTACAGTAGCTTTAGTGACCGGGGAAGACTTTTCTTGAGTATAAATAATGATGTTCTCTTGACCAAAACAGTTAACTTCCTTAATGAAGTATATTATTATTCCAGATTACAGTGTTTGGAAAATTTCTATATCTGATGCTTAGTGTACAGTCATACATTTGTGTGAAGCAATAGTGATTTACAGAAATGTGCCAGTACACTATGTGCCAGATATAAAATATGTTAAATAACATAGTATTTACTGGTTAGTTAGTAGTAGTGGTTAAGGTGTGTCACATACTGTATAGTCATACATGTTTGTGAGGAACTAGTGATATTTTACCAGTAGGTCAACTGGGATACATATTGAAGTGGCATAAAACAGAGTTTAAAATTGTGAACTAATTCAATCATGAGCTTGTCAGGATCACTTTCTAATTATTAACATTTTTAAATATTTTATCATTGTTATTATTATTATTATTTGATGTTTAAGTTTGAAAATGAACAGAGAACATCCATTCTTTAGTAAGAGTCAGTAAAGTAGTAAAGTTACTTGTTAACAATGGCCCACTATTCTAAAGTGTTACTGGTACATCTGGGTGTCATCTGCATAGCTGTGAAAGGCAGTTTGGTTCTTTCTTTTTATTTGACTTAGTGGGAGCATGTGCAGGCTAAACGTGAGTGGTGCAAGAATTTAACCTTTTGGGATGTCCACTTCGATTTAGACACTTAGGCCCTGATATACTTTAAACGAACATCTTCGAAAAAAAAGTTTGCTTTGGTGAGCCAATTCAAACTGCCAAAACAAACTTTGTTTTGAGTTGATTCGAAGTGGCGTCATTTCTAATTTATGCTTTGAATCACACTTTATCATAGATATGTGCCACTATTAATGACATAAGAGTTGGTCAAACTGTGTATTTAACGGAGTAATTAATGACAGAATCAAAATTTAGGGCAGGGTTCAGAATGTTCAGGAAAAATATACTCAGCATTTTCTAACTTTTTTTCGCCTTCAAACAAAGAACGAAAAAGAAGTTTGTTTGAAGTTTATCAGGGCCTTAAGGGACTCCCCATGACACCCCAAAAGATTTAATTGGGGGTTCCCCTGGTTTTTCAATAAAACTATAATACTTGAAGCTAGTGAAAATGAAAAGGGACATTAAATGTTTTAGCTTTTATTTAGACCTGCTTGTGTTACATTATATTTTGCGCATTATAACCAATTACACACAGTTCTGTTGAGCTTAGGAGTGCAGTGGCCAGTCAGACATTTTCAGATTAGTCAACAACGAAACCTCAAAGTTTTGTTCAGCGTGCACGCTCCAGGACTGAATGAGGACAAGAGATTTAGTTATTTATTTATAGTTAACTATTTAGTTATTTATTTGAGTCTGTGTGTGTCTGTTTGTTGTCCCCCAAAGAGCTATGGAACAGTTTGAACACTGCCGGTCTTCAGGGAACAGCGTTCATACAAACAGAATTCTGACATTAATCGAACCTGGGTCTGAAAGCCCCTGAGTTTAATAAGATCAAAAAAATCCCCACAAAAATATATACTTTTTTTTTTATTTCCTTATGTTTTACTAAAATGTAGTAAAATATATATATATATATATATATATATACACATACATTTGTTGTGTTGTTCAAAGATACATCATCTTGTTTTGGAAAAAAAATATGAAAACATAAAAGCAGAAAAATAAAGATACAGAATATAAAATGTTTTACTTCACTTATGTTTTTATTAAAAATAAATATTTATTAAAATCTATTATTTAAATGTTTATTGTACAACAATACATACTTTTGCATAAAAAAATATATGAACACTTGAAAGTAAAAACACAAACATTACAAAATAGGAAACAGATCTCAGTCTGAACTCAAATATTTATTATCACATTCACATTCATTTTATAGCTCAAAACTCTTAGTACTTGACAACTGTTGACTCATTTGTGTCTAAATGACACATAACTGAGAATGCCATTAAGCTGAGCACTTCAGAGCTAGGAATGATCATGATTTACGTGTTGTTCCTAAAAATTAAATATATAAAAAAAGTCTCAAAATATTCCTGCTGCTTTTAAAACACAATCAGATGCTCATGATCTCACACAATATTAAAAGATATACTGATTATATATATAGGCGCTATCTGTGACTATATATATATATATATATATATATATAAATAAATAATACATGTACTTTATATATGTGGTTGCTATAATATCCAGCCCATTTTCAGTGATTTTTATTCTATCATAGTCTGTTTATCATCATATCATCATTTTTATAACATTACACTGCATAAACAATCTCTTAGACCTTAAACATATACAGGCGCTGGTATATAATAATTAGAATATCTTCAAAAAGTTGATTTATTTCACTAATTCCATTCAAGAAATAAAACTTGTATAATGTATACATTCATGCCACACAGACTGATATATTTCAAGTGTTTATTTCTTTTAATTTTGAGGTCTCAGAAAATTTGAATATTACTTAAGACCAATACAAAGAAAGGATTTTTAGAAATCTTGGCCAACTGAAAAGTATGAAGATTATAAATATGAGCATGTACAAAACTCAGTACTTAGTTGGCGCTCCTTTTGCGTGAATTACTGCAGCAATGCAGCATGGCATGGAGTCGATCAGTCTGTGGCACTGCTCAGGTGTTACGAGAGCCCAGGTTGCTCTGATAGTGGCCTTCAGCTCTTCTGCATTGTTGGGTCTGGCATATCGC
Source organism: Enteromius unitaeniatus (assembly GCA_032359435.1). Classification (NCBI taxonomy): domain Eukaryota; kingdom Metazoa; phylum Chordata; class Actinopteri; order Cypriniformes; family Cyprinidae; genus Enteromius; species Enteromius unitaeniatus. The sequence goes on along the minus strand of JAUMHI010000055.1, from coordinate 4,892,219 downwards.
ATCATCATCTTCACAATACCCCATCGATTTTCTATGGAGTTAAGTCCAGCCGAGTTTGCTGGCCAATTAAGAACAGGTATACCATAGTCCTTAAACCAGGTACTGGTAGCTTTGGCACTGTGTGCAGGTGCCAAGTCCTGTTGGAAAATGAAATCTGCATCTCCATAAAGTTGGTCAGCAGCAGGAAGCATTAAGTGCTCTAAAACATCCAGTTGAACTTGAACCTCAGAAAACACAGTGGACCAACACCAGCAGATGGCATGGCATCCCACACCACCACAGACTGTGGAAACCTGCAATCCTCTCTTCCTCCAGACCCCGGGACCCAGATTTCCAAAAAAATGCAAAATTTACTTTCATCAGAGAACATAACTTTGGACCGTTCAGCAGCAGTCCAGCCCTTTTTGTCTTTAGCCCAGACGAGAAGCTTCTAATGCTGTCTGTTGTTCAAGAGTGGCTTGACACAAGGAATGCGAAGCTGAAACCTATGTCTTGCATACGTCTGTGGGTAGTGATTCTTGAAGCACTGACTCCAGCTGCAGTCCACTCTTTGTGATTCTCCCCCAAATTTTTGAATGGGTTTTGTTTCACAATTCTCTCCAGGGTGTGGTTATCCCTTTTGCTTGTACACTTTTTTCTACCACATCTTTTCCTTCGCCTCTCTATTAATGTGCTTGGACACAGAGCTCTGTGAACAGCCAGCCTCTTTTGCAATGACCTTTCGTGTCTTACCCTCCTTGTGTAAGGTGTTAATGATCGTCTTTTAGACATCTGTCAAATCAGCAGTCTTCCCCATGATTGTGTAGCCTACAGAACTAGACTGAGAGACCATTTAAAGGCCTTTGCAGGTGTTTTGAGTTAATAAGCTGATTCGACTGTGGTGCACCAGTTGTGTTCAGTGCTGAACCTTTTCTGAGATACTGAATTTGGGGTTTTCATTAGTTGTCAGTTATAATCATCAAAATGAAGTCTGTGTGGAATGAATGTATACATTACACAAATTTGAATGGAATTAGTGAGATAAATAAACTTTTTGTAGGTATTCTAGTTATATGACCAGCACCTGTAAGCTTATGAACACAAAGATATGTGAACACAAATAACTACAGATTTACATGTAGTAAAATGTGTATAAATTCAACAGTGGGGCTTGCTCTTAAAGGGTCATTGAGTTGTGAACAGATATGTACAGATTATATAATAGTCAGTTTTCTATACTACTTGGAAAATCGTATATTGTCAAAATATTACAACTTCGTTTGTGACCAGTAAAAATATATATTCTATATCAGGGATGGGCAATTTCAGTCCTGTAGGGCTACTGTTTAGTCATTTTTATGTTTTTGAGGTATGTTTGTTTGGGTGATCTTCTATATAGTATGAATGTTTCATGTCACCTACAGTGTCACAGTGTCTTATATATCCTTATATATCGTTATTTATGCATACTTCAATACATTGCAGATAGTAGGTACTTTCAAATATAACATCTGTTCTTTCCACTACAATCAGAAAATAATCATAAAAAACACAGCATGATTGTATGCATGAGTAACATTTATGAAAATTTATTTTAAATCCCATTTTTTTTAAATCAGTACAGCTGCAGAAGATTTAAGACACATCTCCAATAAGGTCTACCGTACACTTGACAAATCAGTTAAATAATAGATGAATGCATAAGAGATTTACACTGTTTTGAATATATATTATAAATTGAAGGCTGTTCAATCGAACATTCATACATGTACATCAAAATAAAAACACTAATTCATTTTTACTTTTCATTAATTGCTGCATATCATTAAGGGCATCTTTGATCTAGTGTAAAGACACAAAGCTCATGCCTGCCCTGAACATCCTCAGCCCTGGTATCATAGCATACAATTATACTTAATACATGCATAATTGCTGTACAAATGCCTTCATGCCATCTCTTAGCAGCAATAAACAGACTGTGTAAAGACAATGGCTTCTGTGCCACTTTTGCAGTGCAAATGTGGCATTAATACTGTAACTTAACTATGTTCAAGTGACAGCTTCAATTCATAGGTAAAATCAACAAAATCAAAATACTAAGTATTTTTAATTGATTAGAAGTCATGACTCTATGTTGAAGGTTGTGACAGTGTTAGAAGACAAAAACCTTTTATGACAACAGGGGAAAAATGTTTATGGTAAAATCAGCAGCTGTATTTAAAACCATAGTAAAATCCCCCCGGCCTTAGCATGTCGGCCTACTACTATACTTTGTCTTATCGTAATTAACACTTCCTCATTTCCTTGTTTCCCGCAAATTGCTCAGACGTACCCATGATGAGTGTATCAATTTAAATAAACCATAAATGTCACATATTTCAACAAGGCATCTTAATATTTATTTGGCTCTTCAACAACATATGGGCAAATCTCAATATGATACAATACAAATAAGCTTTTCTTCAATTCCTTTCAATCTCAAGTTCTTTTTTTTGTGGGCAAAAACTAAAACATGAGAAAAGAAGGCAAGGATGACCAAAAAGTAGAAATGAGATGTATTGTCTAAATCAAAGCAATCGTTTATGAGATTTACAGCGATCGATTTGTTGACTTATTGTTCATACAACATTGTACCACAACAAAGATTTTTTATTATTGTAATCGATTAAAAATATTAACTAAAAACAACAAATAGTTATTGTTTAGCTTAATAATAATTAGTAAGGCAGTAGTAAAGTTATTTTGGAGATGTAGATTCATGTAGAATATGTGCGTTAATAAAGAACTGGTCCTTATACTAAATTCTTACAAAATACTTATAATTGTAAAGAATCATAATTCACCAGTATGAAAGCTTCAAATTGCAACTTTACTAAATATAAAAACATAACTTACATAATCATTTTCATTAAATTAAAATATTTCATAATTGTCAGAAATTGTCAATTTGGCAACTGAAAAAAGTCATTTGGCTTCTAAATGTTTAATTTCTATACATTTTATAACTTTTTGTATTCTGTTTTTCATAAAAAAGAAAAGTCTGACCTAGAGACCAAAATGTATCACTAATACAAATTAATTTGATAAATGCCCTATAGATACTTCAGATGATTTATGTGAGGGCTTCAGGTTAGTATTATTAGTATTATTATTAGTATTAGTATTATAGATCAAAATCTTATTGCTGGAGAGTTTGTTCATCACGTGAACCGTATTTTTACATCTTCTGTTTTATACATGGGCCCTTTTTTATACATTAGCATGAAGCTCGCTGTGCACCGAGAGTTGCTTTTGAGAGTAGGTTGAGAGTTGACTGTAATTTTTCTCTTTTTCACTTTCTCTCTCTGTAGAGCATCAGAAACACAGACACAACAACCTCCGGTGCCTCTGTGCATCCAGACCCAAGTCAGCTGAAGGCAGCAGCGGACCGAAGCGGCTGATATTGGGGGCATGTGTGAGGACACAGGTGAATAAGTTTTCCGGCTTATTCAGACTGAGAACGAGAGACATGTCGATTTTGCGGATATTACGGTAAGCGCACAGGAAGACAGGGCGATGTGGGCGGGGGACGGCCAACCTGGCTGTGTGTGCGCTGGGAATAGAGGCACTGTATGTTTATGCTTTGCTATGGAGTATGAGGCTCGTGTCCTACTTCTCTTTTTGGTGCCATGATGTTAAAGTTGCAAATGTATTGTTATTATATTTAAAGCAGCGTATCACTTTTTAAAGAAAGAACACAATTGCCCTTGACTATACTGTAATATGACACGGTCCAAAAAAGGGCATCCCAGTAACATAATTTACTATTTACCTATTTATATTATTTACTTACTTACAGAAATATCATACTAACAAAAGGCATCCCAGTATACCTAAAAAAAACCCACTAATTCACTCTTTATATTAAAATAAATAAAAATACATTTTATTTGTTTGCTTGCTTGCTTAATGCAATATCACATAAATAAATATGTGTCATCCCAGTGCACCTAATAAATATCTAAATATAATTGTAAATATTTTTTTTCTATTTACTTACTCACAGACATAACATAAATAACATATATATGTTTGTGTGTGTATTAGGGATGCCAAACAATTAATCGCATCCAAAATAAAAGTTTTTCTTTACATAATATGTGTTTTCAATGTGTTTATTTATTATGGATATAGTCAAACACACATGTACAGTATATATTTTAAAAGTAAAAGTAAAATTAGTAAAAAAAATTCTTATATATATATATATATAAACACAAATATGATATATTATTAACAATGATGGCTATTCATTTGACAGCACAAATATATATATATATATATATATATATATAATTTTTTACATAACAGAACTATTTACTAAAAACTTCATTTAAAATTAAAATAAAATGTTCCTAAATTACAGTAAAAGGGCTTTAATGTGAACTATGCCATGAATATAAACATTTATAATTCATTTATTATTTTAATTAAATTATTAAATTAATATAAACAAAGAATAATTTCTAAAGATTTGATCTACATGAAGATTTATATCTTAAATAATAAAGACAGATAAATCGCACAGTTTTTGGCTTGATATCTTGCAAATTAATAAAATATTAGGGTTAGGGTTAGTTGCAGTTGCAACAGTGATGCAATAATGTAGCTGACCAACCAGCTAAGCTGCTTTTTTCTTTTGATTAAAAAGCGTTTGATGTCTACAGGTGACGTAGATGTTCCTTCTCTCAGGTACTGTATTCCACTTTCAAGGTCTCAAATGTTTAAGTGACTAAGTCACGCCCTTTCTGTGCACCACAGGTACATTAATATTCAGAATACTGAATACTAAACACTTTTTACTATGGTTAACATTTTAGCTCAATAAACAGTTTGAGGAACTCAAATTATAAATGCACAACCACATACTGAATATAAAGTACATACATTACATGGCACTGAATAAAAAGCCTTTAAAGTTAGTTTTAACTAAAGCAGATCAGCTCAAACATCAATTTCAGTGACTGACTCATCCTTTTACAGTCAATATGTGCTATTTCTAGACAACAACATGCCACAGCAGACCGAAGAAACCAACAAAATAGTCATGTTTACGTACCAGTTGATGCTGTGAGCCTGGGCTCTTAACAGTGTGATCGGTTTGCTGTCTGACTGAAAACTAAAGGGGTCTCGTACTCAATTAACACTATATTTATCATATCTGAAACAGTGACATTTCCTTGGCATTTAGGGGTTAACAGATCGCCGCTTCTGAAAACATTGTTGTTATGGAAACGCTGTGATTTAGAGGAAACCAGACACAGTTTCCTGTCCAGAGGCCATATGTGGGAGTATTATTTGTTGAGTTCAAAGCTAATTTTCCTATAAGAGCGGGGCATAAGATCATGAAGGGTATGATTGCAATGCGCTGGAAGATTTCTGAGAGGAGTTGGCCTGTGTCTTTAAAGGTTATTCATTAGTTTAACAGTTAATTTGGGGGAAAAACGGGGTCAGTGCCAATGTCAAAAATATAACACAGGTCTATTCATTTAGTGATACTATGGTAAAATCATTTAATATCATATTTTTATTATTATATTACTAATTTATGTGGTACTGGTAAAAAAATGTTGAAATACCATTATTTTTATACAATAAATGTATATATCGACTGCTGCAAGTAAAACTTATGTGGTACATTTTTTTAGACCTGAAGGCGTTTCACAAATGGGGCTTATCTTATGCCAGGATTAGGCATTAGTTAAATTAAGATATTTAAGCAACTTTTACAAAAACGCCTTATAAGAAAATATTACAGGTGTGCATCTTAACACAGAACAATGGCACTGGCATGTTTTAAGATTTGTCAGAGCAAGATATTTTTATCTGAGGCAGCTCAAAATTGCAGTTTAGTCTGGGACTAGCTTAAGCTTTGTCTCTGTAACTGAAGGATAGTGGGTTATTTGGGACTTAAAACATCCGTTGCATTAAAAAAACGGATGGACAGATTCTGGCCTGTTATCAAACGGCCATTAACCGTGCAATCAGACCTTCAGATACGGAGGCAGCGACAACATTATTGTAAAAAAAGTTAAATTGCCTGTTTTCATAGACAGAGCTTAGTCTAAGCCAGGATAAGGCCATAGAGTTCAATTAGGACATTTAAGTAGTTTTTAAAACACGCCTTAGAAAAAAGCATTACTGATGTGCATCTTAAGATAAAACAAAGGCACTGACATGTTTTAAGATCAGTCAGTGCAAGTTCCTTTCATTAAAAACAGCTCAGATTTACATTTAGTCAAGGACTAGGCTTAATCCTTGTCTTTGAAACGGGGGAAAGTGGCATATGTTCTACTTTGTTCAAAAAGTCTCCCCCGTGTATCAGTCTCTTAAACGTTTGGTACTTTTTAAAAATGTCCAGAGTATGAATAGATTTCTAAGTTTTGTTTGAAAGTTGTGATGATTCATTTGAATGATTTGTCTCAAGCAGACATTAACGCATGTTTCACAATTTTGGGAAGAAATACATTCTTGAGACATGTTATAGTTCTAGTTTCAGTAAAAGTGCATCAGTCTGATGTTGTTTTCTCGTTTGTGATTCATATGCTTTTAAGAGAAAACGTTTAATCCATCGATAAGCAGTTATACCCCCAGTTTCAGAGACAAGGCTTAAGCTAGTCTCAGACTATATTGCATGTTTGAGCTGTCTCAGAGGAAAATATCTTGCTCTGACAAATCTTAAAACATGTCAGTGTCATTGTTCTGTGTTAAAATGCACACCTATAATATTTTCTTATAAGGCATTTTTGTAAAAGTTGCTTAAATATCTTAATTTAACTAATGCCTAGTCCTGGCTTAAGCTAAGCCCCGTTTGTGAAACCGGGCCATAGTGGGTTATTTGGGACTTAAAACATCCATTGCACAAAAAAACGGATTGGCCACGTTTTGGCCTGTTATCAAACGCCCATCAATCGTGCAAATTCCTTCAGATACGGAGGCAGCGACGATATTTTGACACCTTGACGTAAATCGCTTTACCATTTCCTACTTTCCATTTAGAATTTTTAGTGCCTGAAACTTGTAAACAAACTTTCACCTTGAGGCAAGCAGATCCGCCAACGTCTTTGAGTGCCTGGAAAATATCTGTGACTAAAATCCTGTTTATGTACTTTTAATTATTTTTGGCTTCTGGAAAATCTCACTTTAGTTGGCCGCTATGAAAATTCGTCTGCCTGTATTAAGGGTCGCGTGGTGCAGTGTGTCTTTGCGGCTTCACTTTTAAAGAGCAAAATCACTTTTACTGATGCCTTAGTCATCAGGGTTTGCGTTCAGTCATATCATTAATGTGTCATTCATTTCTATCACAGCGGCTGAGTCATACCGGTGGTACGATGGTCTTGAATGTTTCTGCTCTCACAGGCCTTTAGACACATTAACCGTCTAAACAGACACACCATACACATCTGATCTGCTGTCGCTACATCAAGTGAATTTTATACAACTCTGCTTATAAAACTACAAAATGGAGTGGGCTATATGGCAAACATATCTTGATCATGATCATGATCTTACAGTTGCCTTACATTTGCATGATCTTACAGTAGTTTTTAATTTGGCTAGTTACTGAGCATTAAGTAGGTAAGTAATATAAGTAAAAACAAAGTAGGTAAACTGAATTGTCTTTCAGTATCTAGGTAAGAAATCGATACTATCAGTAGATCAAATCAAATGTAAAGTACAACACTGTATGAGTTGAATATTCGTTGATTTCATTAAAGATAGAAAATGATTCTGTGATTCTGTGACTAATGATTCTTAGTCTTTTGTTGCTTATTTTTTACATCCTCAACAGCAGGTTTATTAGGCTGCTATCACTTTAAGACCAGCGGATACTGTCTCAACTTATTCCATTCCTACACACCAAGGCGGCTTTGTCTCATCTGTGTTTTTTGATCACTCTAATATAGAGGTGGGCGATACGACCAAAATCTTTACAATATTAGTACCTTTACTTCACAATAACAATAAATATATCACACAATATAGCTTTCTTTGCCTTTAATAAGGCTATTTTATGATGACAAATTTTCTGATACCATAAAAATGTAAGAATTCTTGACAACAGTGTATCACAGAAAAATTAATATAAGCCCAAAAAAGCCATGTCGCTCACTGCTCTGAAACGGTCTCACAGAAAGCGTGCACAAATAACGTTGCCGTTTCCATTTCAATGGCCCATAATGACTTTCATTTGCAATACTTCAAAATGTGTGCCAAAAATTGTACATGACAATGTAAATGTGAGTGCATAATAAAGGTGATCGTCCAGAGTCTTTACACATTTACCCATTTGTACTGTTACAACCCCCACTGTAATGTGTTAATAACTTTAAAAAAGGCTTGTCAACTAAAAGATGTGTACATTTGGAAGCATTTGGTCAGTTTGTTTGAAAAGTACAAAGTGGATGTCTTCAAGGTAGATCATGATAGAACATTGTCAGATCACCCTCCTACTACAGAATTTGCATTTTACAATTTACAAACAACATAGACACCAGAAACTTGCTAGAATAGCTATTAGCAATTTATTAGTAGTAATTAAGCACATATTAATGCCTTATTCCACATCCCTAATCCCACCCACTAACAACTACTTTATTAACTATTGATAAGCTGTAAATTCTGAAATGAGTGAGGGAAAAGTCATAGTTAGTAGTGAAAAAGTATTTCATATTCTAAAGTATTACACTACGTTTTAATCATAACTTTTCCCTAACTCATACAGACTTTAAATTAAAAATTAGTAATCATTTACTCACCTTCAAGTAATTTTAAACCTGTATGACTGACTGACTTTACTGAAGAATGTTTACATTGCATGGACAAAAAAATCCCATGGAAGTCAATAGGAACCAAAACTGTGGTTACCAGTATTTTTAAAAATAATCTTCTTTTGTATTTAGCAGAAATAAATAATCACACGCAGGTTTGGAATAAACTGAGGGAGAGAAAATAATAACAGAATTTGGGTATTCGATCACTTTAAGAACTCACTTTTTTTCCAACTTCTTTTTTTCCTCACAATTTCTTAAAATGTCAGTTTTTCTGGTTTTACTGTATTTGTGGGAAATTCAGCATGGCAATGAGGTGTTTCCCAGATCAACACCCAGTCTCAGTTTGACCTTTGTTTCATTGTAGGCATGTTGTCTATTGCTGTCTGAAAATTCCAATGTTGCATGTTAATATATGTTTCTGGAGAAACTTTTTTCAGTTTTGACTTACGTAAGACTAAAACAAGAAGGCATATAATAGATGTGGTGATGTGATTATTCATCTATCTATCTCCCTTTTCTCTGTTGTATTGCATTACATCTTCATATATGTTAGCCTGCAATGTTCTATTAAAGTTTAAATGCAATAATTAAAAAATAAAAATATGTAAATATGAAAACAATCTCTAAGATTACCCTCTATAAGTCAGAATGAATAAAGCCATGTATATTTATTATCATATACACTCTGGCATTTCTACAATAATTTGTAGTTTTTATAATTATTTTGGCTCTCTAGTGTAAGTGGATATATATATATATAAAACATAGTACATTTATTGTCATTCATTGTGCACTTTGGGGTTGACCAACATGTGGAGACAGAACAGATGCAAATACATTTTTATTGAATACTGTACAAAATATGTATGGATTAAATGTTTTTACAAAAAAGAAAAAGAAAGCAACACAAATCAACACTTCAAGTACATTATAGATATAATAGCTTTAGCGTTTTTAGCAGCTTTAGGGATTTAGTACAGACTGGTCTTTTTCATTATCCGTAGAAACTCCTGCTCATTAATCTCTCCGTCACCATCTCTGTCAGCCTCGTCGATCATTTCCTGTACCAAATAAAAAACCCAGAGACACAATCATGTCACAAAGCCATTGTAAAAAACATGTTGTTAAAGTGCAGTGTTTCCTAATGGTGTCAGCTGTTGCTCCGTGATGAAGGATCTTATCTGATCTTATGTCATGCACTACCCACTGACTAAACCAGACACTTTCTCAGGAGAGACATAATTCGTCTGTGACTTTTACACACAGGAACATCCTCTTTCTGTGTATTTCCCCACCTCTGGAGTAAGACGCACCTGTAATTCCTCGTCTGTGAGGTTCTCCCCGAGCTCTTTTGCCACTCGCTTGAGATTTTTGAAAGAGATTTTGCCGGTGCAGTCGTCGTCGAATAGCCTGAAAGCTTTGAGGATTTCTTCTTTTGAGTCCTTCTCACTCTGTTGTGAAACATAAATGACACGCAGGACATGGGCATCATAACCAAAATAACAGTTTAAGTGATTTTATATCACGGTAACAGTATACGTAAAAGTATACTGTGAAGTCTTTTATTTTGCTGGAAATTTAAACAAATAACCTTGCCAAGACACCATTTCTAATCTTAATTCAGTTTATTCTAGAATTACTATTAGTAAAACCGAAGTAAAATAAATAAACAATTTTTAACATTTACAGTCGCGAACTGAATTATTAACATTGTATTTTAGATATGAATAAAGAAGCCTGTGAAAATAAATCTGCGTTTACATGTATTTTTGGACATGATGGATGATTAAGGGAATTTGGCTTTGGTTTTCCCTCATATTTATATTACTGTGAAACAGAAACACATGGATGTTTCATGTATCAATTCATGTTTGTTGTTGTCACGCTCAGTAACCAGATGAGACAGGGAATCAAGTTTTATTGAACAATAGAGCAACACAGGGCTGAGGATTCAAAGGCAGGTAAGAGTCACAGGTAAGTCAAGAAGGTGAGTAGCAGAGCCTGCGCTTGAGGCGTGAGGTGAAATCTGGAGAATGAATGTGAATATCGTCAATATACACTATGACAAATCTATGCATCCATGTCCTGGAAAATCTTGTTCATAAAGTTCTGGAAAACTGAGGGTGAGTTCGAGAGACCATACGGCATCACCCGATACTCGTAGTGGCCGCTTGGGGTGACAAAAGCAGTTTTCCACTCATCCCCCCATTCAGATTCGGATCAGGTTATACGCACTGCGTAAGTCAAGTCAAGACGATGGGGCGGCAATCGGGTGGCTGCGGTCTTACTGAACACATCAAGGTAGTCATTGTATTCTGGAGGAATGGACGAGTCACACAGGACCTCGGGACTTTCAATGGTTGTGGAGAGACAGGGTAAGTTACGTTAAGGAAGAGACAATAAACAGTTATTTTGGCAGTAGTTACTCCACTCCACTGTGCTCCAGTGTGAGGGTTATGCTCCTCAAGACACAGGCGGCCCAACAGAATATCCACGGTGGCCACGGGCAGGTTTAAAAAGGATATAGACTCCTGGTGAAGACAGACAAACTGCAAAGTTAGTTGGCAAGTGCTGATCGGCTGGGTGTCGAGGGCTCTTCCTTGTATGGTGGTGATGCAAAGGCAGTGCCACTCCTGCGTTTAGAAATCCATAGAGCCTCCAAGCAGCTTGACGAGATGAAATTACCTGCAGCCCCTGAGTCAACCAACACTTTTATAGGGAAAAGGTAAGTATCAACGATAATCATGGCATCTATAAATGGTATAGCATGAACATTATTGACAATGTGACCCACACTCACCGAGGGTCTAGGAGGATGGACGGGACATTGCAGGAGAAGGTGAAACGGATTACCGCAGTATAAATCATAGCCCTTCCTGTAGTCCTCTGGTGCACTCCCGTGTGGTCAGATGGTAGGAGTCGGTTTGCATGGGTTCCTCTGTGGAACTGGACGGTGGAGTGATTTTGGTGAAACTATCATGGGCTGTTAAGTGTTGGGAAACGGTCACCGCCCTCTTAAGGAAAGTGTCTAGGCTGACATTGTCATCACAGATGGCCATTTGGAGGCGAATGTTAGCATTGAGTCACCGCCAGCAGCGCTGAATCGCTCTAGCCGCTAGATAGTGCAAGAGTGTGGAAACGAAGGATATACTCATGTATGGGGAGCTTTTTTGCTCCAATGAACTCAGGTAGGGGCTTTCAGATGTCCACAGGGCTTCTGCTCACTGCAGAGCTCATCCATTGAGCAGGGCGATGATAAAGGCGATCTTGGTGTGATCGGTCGTGAATCGCCGTGGCTGTGCCTTGATGTAGAGAGAACATTGTAAAAGAAATCCACTACAGGAAATGTTATCTCCAGCAAATTGAGATTGGCGAGCCACTGGGCTATTTGATGGCTCTTGTGAATGTACCTCATTGAGTATTTGCAGGAATGTGTGGTATGGCTCAATGGGCGCTGCTGCTTCCTCCTGCTCCATACTTCTCACCACTCCGTTGTTCTTTCAATCCGTTGTCGGGGCTGAGCTTCTGTCACGCTCAGTAACCAGATGAGACAGGGAATTAAGTTAACTCACCTGTTTTATTAAAGAGTTTTATTCAAATAGATCAACACAGGGCTGAGAATTCAAAGGCAGGTAAGAGTCACAGGTGAGTTAAGCAGGTGAGTAGCTGAGCCTGCGCTTGAGGCAGGCTCTTAAAGTGCACAGGTGATTGGGGACAGGTGGTAGTAATCGGGTGATTGGGAGCAGGTGAATGGGACAGATCCTG